>JAGDQP010000487.1:127718-159764 GCA_022664845.1 Lepisma saccharinum | reverse complement strand
GTTGCTTTACATTAACATTAAGGCAGGAAAGACCGCGTTGTTAGGTTTTATGTGTGTGTGTGTGTTTAACACTGGAAAGGAATGTTAAAATACACTGAAAGGCAGAAAATAAGCCATTATGTTTAAAAATAGGCAGCAGAAGGTAAAGAAATAGGTAAAATGAAAAACCTGTTTATACGCTCTCACAATGACTAAAAATGTTACCTATTATATGTTAATAATTCTTAACAAAAATAAAAAGGCATTTTTGTCAAGCTTCCGGGCTCTAGTCATGATTACCTAAAATTAGTCAGAGCGCTAGGCATGTGAACTTAAGGGGAAAAAAAGTATCCAGTGCCGTGGCCGAGATTTAAACCCAGACCGCACGATCCGTCGTCAGACTCACTACCGCCTCAGTCATGGCGACTTGTATACTTTCTGGGAAGTAAATTTAATTATAACTTTATTTTATTATTTTCAGCCCACTTCTCAACTTCATTTACATATTGTATGCTTGTAAATGGTTTTTAAAGTCTACCATGTATCAGTCTGTTGGTGTTACCGCAGACTATTACGATATATCAGTCTGTTTACTTCCTTGTTTGTTTGTTTACTGAAGAAGCAGTGTAGCTAGAACCTTTCCTTAAAGTCAGTATTGAGTAGGGAGAAACATTTTATGTAATGTTAAACAATTACACTTTTCAAACAAATCATTTCTACTGCATTTCTTCCAGGAATCTATACCAGGTCGTGGATAACAAAACAAATTGCTACATTCATCGTAATAGTCTGTGGTAATAGAAGAAGTGGTCTCTGTTTATTCTAAAATTATGAGTTAAAAGTGTGGCCTGTATAGTTTATATCTTTGAAAATGCTTTTGGTGCAGTTGTCTAGTGATGTGTTTACTTTAACGTTGTGCTTGAGTGAATCGACGGGAAACAGAAAATTGTGATTGAGGATTGAGGAAGCATTATACTCATAATTATAAAGAAAGTATCCTGGTAGTCATTGTCAGTTGCTATGTGGATTTGTGTTTATTGTATTAGAACCTAGACCAAGAGATGGGTCTAATCTATAGATACGTACATTAGTATGAATTTTCTCGAGTGTTATGTTGCCGAAGTTATTACGGTAAAATAACCTTTTATAAATCTATTCTTATGGAGAAGAATGAAAACGCTTCCATTGACTGTAATATACAATTTTCAAAGTATATAGAAAACCGTTTTCTAAGTAGAGGTTAAGCTAGCGAGTGTAAATATCCTTATAGTAGATTCCTTATTTTCAGGGACTTCTAGGGTCATACTTTCCTTAAAGGAATTCTATTTTCCAATTTCCCATGTGCTTTAGCAAACGTTCTATTCTAGGAAAAGTAACTCCTCACATGAATATTGTCAGGAAACCAACCAGTTTCAACTTTCCTCTAAAAAGTAAATTCTATTTGAAAGTTCTATCCCTGTTCAAGATGAAAAGAAGCATAGCAACCTTTTATGTAAGTTATTTAGTATTTGAAATGAGAAACGTAAAAGCTGGATAATATGTCCTTTCGTTCCAGTCATGAAAATCTCGATGGAAATTTATTGATTTATTGTGTTTACATTAAACGTAATAATAGAAAAGAATGTTCAGTTTTGTCATTGATCTATTTTATTATAGGCTTAAAATAAGCAGTCAAATAACCAGCCGAAGGCTGGGATGGTACCCTAGTCAAGACGACATGTTAAAGATGGCGGAACAATGAATTAGGCAATTAGTATCAGCATTGATAAATATATTTACATTCATTGTTGCATAATACTTACTATCTTTTTGTTTTGTCTCACTTCATGGCAATAAATATAATAAAATTTAGCTTCGAAATATTAAAGAACTTTTGAGTTCTTCTTAGTTCCTACACGAGGAAGTCTTGTGTGACTCTCTTAGGCACAACAAGATAGCATTCGTTTGTCGGTGTTGTTGAGTGAGAGTGGATGAACTGTGCATTTCTGATCACTTTACTTTTTTTCTTTTTTTTGTCATTTAGCTCCTTTGGTTTATTGTGGCAATTCAGACGTTCTTACGTAGGCATCGAGTTCAGAATATGAGAACGGAAAATAAAGATACATGACCACACCTAACCTTACCTAACCTCCACGAACCCATGGTCATTAATTTAGGATAATCTACGAGAAATGCAAGAAAGAAATTATTAATAATAAATATATGAACACATAAAAATATATTTTGAAAGAAAAAAAGAAGAAAAAATCTTGCCCCCGCCGAGATTCGAACCCGGCTTTTCATTTAGTAAGCCAACGTCTTACCACTGCGCCACGCTACGACCTTGCAAGTGGTGGTTTGGCCGTTGTATTTGCAGAGTACGTGTTACCTAACAAGCCAGTAGTGACGCGTCCAAGATGGCGGCCTCTATTACATTCCGAACTAGATAGTCTCCTAAGGTTTTTTAGTATTTTGTTTCCATAGATGAATTACCCTAACCTACCTTGCATACTACAACGCGTTATCATTCTTAAAGAGTAGGCCTACCAATTGAACAATGTTCAGAAGACAAGTGAGTTCGAGTCCTGTTGTCAGCTTTTTCCATTTAAAAAATTCACATTAACGCCTGAACCAAAGTAGGTAGAGAGCACCTAATTTAACATTTCAAAAAACTTTTGTAAACTTTTATTTTAACCAGTCTCGTAACTTTTGACTTCGGCCCGTCACGACTCGTCCATTTACAGCCAGTTAAAATCCACACCCATGCCCCTCCCGGGACTCGAACCCGATTTAACATTTGAGTTTACTTATGTCTATTTATCTGGCCGTTTTTAATCTAATGACTCTAAACATGGCACATACACTTCATTTGGTTAGCTTTTTTCATTTACAAAATTAACGCTTGTTTTACTATACAGTCAAGATATTGTCATCGGATCTGACGTGTGTTTCCGTTCTATATATAAACTGAATCAGTTTTGTACATACCTAAAATGTAGTTTCTTTTCGAAACAAGTTGTGCAAGAACAATTATATAAACTGAAGCGAAGAACGATTGAAATAAAATCACATAAACAATGGTTCATATTTGCTTCGTAATGATGTGAAAAATGAGAAATATATATTCAAGATTCAATAAAGTTAGTATGTAAATCGGGAGGTGGCAACACTGCCCAGGAAGTATCTTCTTATGAATTGTTTTGATATCTGTTTTCTATTGGTTAATTTTGAATTAGCCTACGGGAATCAAATTTGGCGTTCTGAGTATATACATCGCTCTTGTTCATGTAAGTGGTGTGAACTGTAAATATTGTAATGGGAACTGGATAAGTGTGTCAATAAGACAATACAAAACAATCACAACATAAACAAAAGAAATAATAATGTTTACGTAGTCAAGTAATGGAAGCAGACGATGCCGACTCCAAGCGGAGAAGCTTGGAAGTGTACAAGTCACGCCTAAAGAAAAATTGAAGATGCCTATAAAAGGCCCACCAGATACCTTAAGAGTATCACTTACTCATTTCGACTAGTGGTCACCTCTTCCCTCCTCTGACTTGGTTTGAAGTCAGAGTCCCAAAACCTCTCTGCCACCGACTTGATCTGGAGTCGGATTAACTTTACCTTCTGACTTGGTTTGAAGTTAGAGTACCTTTCCTTTCTAACTTGGTTTGGAGTTAGAATCCTTTCGTCACAATTTAACCACCTAACTACCGATTTAAGTCCGATATACATAAGTCGATACAACGAAAAAGGTGAACCACATACATCCTATATACCGGGCACTAATTTAATTAACTTTGTATATAACTTATTTCATGGAACTTTTTGTAATAAAAGGTGTCGACTAAAAGTCAACCAGCTTTTATGTTCTTATTTTAATAACCACGAAACGCACGGTCCTACGTCTAAAGGCTCTACCTAAGATTTATTGCCTTAAACAATAAAGAATCATTACATGGTGGATCGCTCGGGTCAACCTACTGGATCGCTCGGGTCAACCTACTGGATCGCTCGGGTCTACGTGGTGGATCACTCGGATAACGTTAACACAAAGTGCCGTTTTATTCCGATAAAGTGGTTAAAACATTTAAAGCAGACCAACTCAAAAAGTGGCTTAGTTGAAAGTGTCTTCGTTCAAGTGTCAAACAGACAGTGAATCAGTGACAATAATTTACCAAAGTTCTACCATTGGATTTAAACTTCTAGATTTTTCCCCCGTGAAAACCAACTGGAATTGGATTTGGAAACTCACCCCGAATTTTTTTGAACACACACCCTTCGAAAAAATATATTGGGACATTTTCATCAATCCCACCCCAGGAACTGGATACTAATGCACAATTGGATACCATAAGGAGGACAGGATTACAAGACTGAGGGACCGGTTCATCAACAAGAACAAGATATGTCTCAATAAATTATAGGATGTTAATTATTTTTAGCAGAGTTAATCAAATGCCGAATTTATGATTAAATGCCTGTAACTCGATCCGGTGCATGGACAGGAAAAGATAATTCATATAACTCAGATAAAGAAAATAGTTCAGACGAAGAAAACGAAATGGCAACGAAACTTTCTTTTAACTTACCACACCTGACCAAATTTTCGGGAAGGATAAGACCGTTTCTTTATGCTTTTTGAACATCTAGCTACTTTGCGAGGCCTAACATCTCTGGACTAACGAAAAGAAAGTAGAGAGAGATCCTTCCGATGTATCTCCAAGATATAGCATTAGATCTAATATTCCAACTGCAAGTGCTAAAACAATTGGCAGACATTACATATGACGAGTTAAAGAAGAAACTTTCCAGCCTAAGTCGTCCTAGACTTCGTCAGTATAAGGCTGAAATAAAAAAAATGGTACAACAGAATCCAAACGAGTCCATAGATATTATTTTTTTCGTAAGTTAAGTGCCATAAGGCACTATTTGTCGTTAGGCCTACAAAGGAATTATCTTAAAAAGATTGCCCTAGAAACACATGATACCGTACAGAAACTGCAAACTAGATTCCAAGCCCTAGAAAGATCTCAGGACTTAATGAGGAAAAGAGATTATGTGGAAAAAGTTCAAGCTTTCCAAAACTTAGAAGAATTAAATCTTCAAAACCTAAATATGCAAACAATGCATAATCCACATATGACTCAAAACCTTTTCTCAAAATACAAGGTTCAACATGCAAAATCCAAATCTTCAAATAGTAAATAACCATAATTTGCCTTACCAAATTATGAACCAACAAAATTCAAGTCAACATCAACCAAATTATCCTATAATACCCAAGTACCTAATGAAATGGCCAGTCAACAGTGTTCCAGTACCCAAACATTACTTCCTTGGACCACTCAAGAACCTATTATTTCCTTCCATAAAGGAAAACTCGAACCTCCTGGTTACGTACCTGTAAGACAAACTTTTAGGCAAAATCAAACTTACCAAATGAAAATACCTCAATCCAATTAGACCTTACCACAACCTCCTATTCTTTCATTCTACAGTGAACAAGCTCTGCCACATGGTCAAGCTCAAATCAAACATGTAATTGATACCTCAGGCTATCGAATTGAACAACTGAATCATCAACATAATCAGACACAACCTAGTTGAAATATTCATCCTCAGTCCAACTTGGAAAGTATGAACGAACAAGTTAGCAGAATTATGTCTAACAATAGCAAGGACTGCATCTTATAAACCACAATATAAAAAGAAGGGCAAAAATTCTTACAATAGAAATTGTAAAAAGAATGGCGAACAAGTGTACAACAAAAATGATTACAAAAAAGAAGATAACCAAAATAATGCAAATGGTACAATTACCGTTTTCTCGGTGTGTCATGAACCTGGTCACAACTCACCTATTTGTTGAGACAACAATGACAACAATCAAAACAAACAGGAAAACGAGTAACGTTACCCATCCGATCATCAGACGAGTGGGCGAACAAAACAAGTGCAACATCACAAGAAAACAGGTCGAACCCTATGTATATTAGTTATAACAAGGAAAATTCAAAAAGGGTTTGTGCGGATTTTGATACGGACAATAACTGTTCTTTAATACAAGTACAAATAGGATATAGAACAGTTCCTAGAATTTTGGACACGACTAATTCAATTTCGATTTGGACTAAACAAGAACTACCGAAAAACAGTGTATAAATTCCGTATGAAACGCAAATAAAAGGCATAGACAATAAGCTGATAAAATTAAACTATGTCACATTGGTAAAATTTACAATTGGTAAAACATGCTATTCACATTATTTTCGGGTAATAGAAAATAGTCATTTAAGCTCTATATTTGGCCAGGATTTGTTAAAACGTTTATTAGCTCAAAGGAAAGAAATATTATTTTACAAAAGGCCAAGAAAAGCCACTCTTCAACAGGAAAACAAAAATAAGAAAGACATTGTCCCATCAGTAATTGTCACTGAAACAACATAGCATGGCAAATGTTTATGAAGCAACGAATATCACCATGACAGCGAAATCTTACTTTTACCTTCGGTAAAACTGAATAACAATGTGAAAGTTGAGTCAGCACTTCTTTATGTTATGCTACTACAGTATTTAAAAGACCGATATAATCTTCAAGCGTTAACAATGAAAATGCCAACTGACAATCCAACATTTTTGGTCATAAATCCAACAAGAAATAAAATCGTATTACGAAAAGACACAGCAATAGCATACATTGAAGATGCGGTGGAAGAAATTTCACTTCATGTTAGAAAATAGGAAACAGAACCAGATAATATTTATGAATTCCGCTATAAACAGGAAATTCAAGCAAGATTGGCGTACACTGAAAACCCTTTTAATTTTCTTTTGTTTGATATTAATCCTGAACTTTCAGTAGAAACCAGGAATAGCATAGCTAGACTATTGTATAAGTACCGAGACGTCTTTGTCTACGATTTATAGGACGTTAGCCATTTTAAAGGTTATGTACACAAGATACGCTTGGACAAAGCAGCAGATTTTCACGCAAGGTCACCACCCATACCAGGGGAATAAGAAAACAGATAGATCTTCAACTTAGTCAACTAGAAAAGGCAGGAATTATAAAGGAGGCATCTTCTAGCTTTTTTCTTCACCTCTCTTAATGGTCAGAAAGCCACAGTCACAGGATTTTAGATTATTTTTAAACCTAATTAATCTAAATAAATATATAAAGTATTTAGCCATCACATTTCCTTCAGCAGAAGATGTTTTATCCAGTCTAAAAGGAAAAAACTGATATCAACAGTAGACATCAGCCAATCATGCTACTAGATATTGTTAAATAAAAATAAGCATAAGAACACAACGTTCAAAGTGAATTACACGAAAAAGGGTTACGAATTCCAAAGATATATCATGGAACATTCTAAGTCCGCATTTGCATTGACAATTGTAACAAAGAAACTGCAACAAGAACTACTAAATAGAACAAGTTTTGCTAAAGACATAGTGATAGGATCATTTAGTAAGGAACAACAATTACAAGATTTAGAACTCTTATTCCAACGCTTGCGCAAACGTGACTTCAGAGCAGCGCCTCGGAAACTGCATCTCTTTCATTCAGCTCTTGAAGTTCTCGGATTCAGGGTCTCCGCAGATAGTATATCCATTTCTCCAAAGATCGCAAAGATTAGAAATTTTCAGAAACAGAGAACGAAGGGAAAGCTTAGAGATTTTATCGGGTTGTGTGCGTTCATGATGGCACACATAAATCGCTCTCCGGATAGAATGGAACAATTCCAGCAATTACTGCTAAAAGACTCAAAATTTAAATGGAATCAGTCACTTGACATACTCTTCGAGCAAATAAAGGACATAATAAATGCTCCATCACTCCCATTTTGATGCAAAAGCACAAATGAGAGTGTATATGGATGCCAGCAATTTACCAAAACGCAGGGTTGTTAACGTGTTATTTCCCTGAAACGAAAAGGTAATTTCATACTGCTCAAGAAGACTGACAAAGACGGAACGAAGATATTCCACTTGGGCTAAAGAACTGACTGCGATACTCTATCATATTACCTTCTTAACCATCACTTTACTCTTTATACGGATAACAAAAGTTTAGCTACATTAAAAACTCAAGAAGACAAAATCGAAAAGTACACCAGATACAGAATCTTCCTATCAGATTTGACTTCGATATAGAACACAAAAAAGGCACTGAAATGTCAGCAGATTTCTCCAACAGATTGGGAAAGGCTAAAGACATCAAGGAAGAACAAGAAGAGGAAAGTGAAGAAAATAAAGAATGAGCTACTGCTAACCAAGGAAAAGTTACGGACAACGTAAAAACATCTGAAAATCACCTTGCATTCTGTTCCATTGCTTTAGAAGATAGTGTACTCCTAACAGAACATTTTAGAATTACATCCTAACAGTGTTTAGCATTTCATTTTTCGAATGAAATGCTAAACCAAAAGCAGAAAAAAGATCCGGTATATACTAATATTATGGCAGCGTTAATTGGACAGCAACCAGAAGATATAACAACAATACGTGAGCTAAGATATCATTGTTTGAAAGATGGAATACTGTACCATAAGAAAACATCCGAAATTAGGCAAAATACACTTGATATGTATACCAAAAAGCTTGATTCCTCAGTGATTTAAATGCATATACAAATCAACGCTGACAGGTCATCCTGGAGTGACTAAATATACAGATCATCATTGTAGAAGTATTATGTAGCTTCTTTAAAACATATGTTAGCATATTACTTGAAAAGTTGTGACGAATGTCAACGCCACAAGACATATCCTAAGGTGAATGCTAGCATCACCCTGTAGGAAATTTTGGTGAACACTACACTTTTGATACACTGGGACCCATATTTTCTGAAGGAAACGTTAAAAAGTAGGTACATATAGCAGTAGAATGCATGTCACTCCTAGTAATAGCAAAAATAGTTGATGCTATAACAGCAAAGCAATAATAGATTTTCTGGAGCAAGAAATAATCCTCAAATACGTATGAATTAATACTTTAGTTCTGTAAGCAGCCAATACATTCTAGAGCAGCATCACGTGAGATGGCAGAAAAATACAGATTTGAACTTAAATTCAATCCCAGTTATTCGCATTCAAGCACAGGTCTGGATGAGGTGAACCAGAAAACCATCCAACAAGTACTTAAAATTTATATCCAAAATAATATGAAATCTTGGGAAAGATGCTTTCTATATGCAAATTTTGCAATAAATTCTTAAGTATCAACAAATGTAACAGGGACCGGGGACCAACCGTACTTATGCAGTGACCTGATACTTGCATAACCGACCGTACTTGTGTAGTGACCTAATACTGCATCTACTTCCAGGTCGCAACCCCTCCGTTACTCCTCGATAGCAGGTATACGCAACTGCCGGATCACACTTGTAAGCTTCCACTGTGTGGGAGGCAAATCAATATACCTCATCCAATATTTACCCAGTGGGAGGATGTTAAAGCCTCCGCCAAGTGTATCTATGTGGGAGTCCGCAGGCACTGCGATCTCCCCAAGCTCGTGGGAGGATGAGGTTTCCTCCACCAAATATTCTCACTGAAACACTCAACTTCGAGATATGAAAAACATGTTTCTTTATTGAGGCATCTATTTACAACGGCAACCAATTCATTCCCTTTCAATGTGGGAGGAAGAGAACTTCCTCCACCAACTTTCCGTTATTGGTGCCAATACATTATGTGGGAGGAAAGGAATTTCCTCCCCAGTTTGCTTCTTTGGAGCTAGAGCTTGGCTGGAGCTGCTGTGACAACCACTGCTTTGGACTACATGGCGTGGCTGTTAATAAACTACTACAAGACATACACATTCACTTACACATATCTACAATAACACTCATATAAACTATTTCTCTTATTAGTAACAGTTCGTATATATTCTGGTATCACCGTCCATTAAATGTCTTTCAGTTCAAGAAACATTCACACACACTAACTCACTATACTTGACTAACTGATATGTGCTGCCATCTCTGGGCCTCAATTCAACTACATCGGCTAGGTTGGCTTAGTCTTCACCAGGGACACACTTCACACTGGATGCGCATATAACAGGCGGGAAGTAAGCTAAAATTCATCCCTGTTATACAAATACAGGATACAGTCCATATTTCCTAATGTACTACTTTAACCCCAAAACTATTACAGATTTCTAATTTGGAATCAATCATAGTTTACAAATTACAAGGCAAAAACTCAATGACATACGACAAAAAGCAGGGGACAAATTGCAAAAGGCATACATGGAACAAAATGCATATTATGATAAAAGTAGATCTCAAATATAATTTGAGGCAAATCAGAAAATGTTAATTTATTTCTCATACAGATTTCCAAATATGCCGGAAAGCTTTACAAAGAAATGTGTGTGGTATTGTTATATTGTAAGCAAGAAGAACAATAACCAATATTTAGTAAGGTTTCCCCCGCAGTTTAGGCAAGAAATCCAACTCATATCAGTTGATCGAATAAAGGAATACCAAGAAGAAACAGATAATTAATTCACTACAGTGGTGAGATCGTTGAAAAACCATTCTCTCACACACACACGCAACATTCAGTCACACAGCGCATCAAGCAGGTCCAAGCGAAAGAGATTTCCATAATCTGTCTGGAGATGAGAGAGAATGACATTGGAGAACAATGCGTCAGCCCGACGTCACAAAACGAAAGAAAGAAGTGGAAAAAGAAACAACCAGAAAGAAAATTCGTACTTACCAAACTACTGCATTTTAAAGGAAATGCAACGTCTTCTCTTGATATTATACCATTTATGGTACTTAACCGCCACTTTTCCTCTTCTCTTCAAAACACTTTGATAAGTCTCATGTAAATTGACTAAATGTCTGGCTAATCATTCCTTATTTTTCCGACCTCCGAGTAGGAATCGATAAACTTTCAGAATAGACTTTTTACTACTGTTATCAAATCCCTTCTCTTCTAAAAACACTTTAACTAGTACTAAGTATTTTTTATCAATCAACAGTTTCATTGCTAATGCCTTGTTAAGAAATAAACTAAGAAATACAAATAAACTGAGAAATACAAATCAATATTTTTCTCTTTCCTCTATAGGAAATCATTGAACTATGGAACAACAAACTAGACGATGGGTGTCAGCAATTTTATTCTTCTTGGTGGTCGAAGAATCCATAAGGAACAGCAGTGGTCATGAGATGGTTTTACTCAATACGGCTTCTGCATAACCAAACATAACCCTATAATCCAATATGAAGAAATTGAATTCGTTCCTTACCACCTTCATCTGAACTTCAGCGCCATACATCTACAAAATGAATCTTGCAGTGGATATGAACAATTAGCAACTATTCTTCACGACAGTGACGCCAATTTATAAGTAAAATCTCCCAAATTATACCAACCGATTTTCAAAAATATAATGCTACAAAAAGAAAACGCATGATATTTTCATTACAATCAGGAATAGTAAATTTTGCGATGAGCGGCAATTAAGTCCACAAATTAAATCAAAGTGTATACCAAATGCAACAGCAAAATAGCTATTTCAACTACCAAATTAAAAATATCAAAAAAGATAATTACAAATTAACCCATATATTTTTTAACGGTACTAGTAGAAAAGATGATTTCAAATGTACATAGTGAAATTATAAAGTTATTATACACAGTTGCTACAAATGAACGATTTCTTATAGAACGTTCATAGAACAACATATTATCAACAATTCTGATGATATGGTTGTGAGATTTAATAAAACAGAATTAACTGTTTCTTTCTGTGATAAACTTAGTAGTGTTAATCGTCAAGAAAACAAACTATGTGCTTCGTTTGTCTCATTCTAGGTCAGAGGTTTCTCAGACGTTTCCACCAGGTGACTTCGGGAATATGATGGTGTATCCTCCAGCCTAGAACCCATTGAATCCCTTTCTTCCAAATTTGGTGCAGCGGCGAGGTAGAAAAACTTAAATTATGGATTATTTCAGCAATTAGTGGAAGATAGTAGGTATGACCAAGGTCTATACAAATTTTCTTCTACAGCTCCTATAGTCAAATTTTCGAAACAGAAGGAATTTTGTTTAGGATGTGATAATGAAAATAACGTTTGCTTTTCAAAAGTAATTCGCGACTCGCAAACTGATGTTTTCTTGAGGGATTTAACAAGATGGGTATATAAACATTTTGGTAATCATGTAAAATATTGTGATTAGATGCCTGGTTGATATCATCAGGATATCCCTCTTTTGAAATATGTGGTTGTAATGTTTGTTAGGTTGGGGAATGATCTTAGTAGTAACGTGGATGATACAAATGAGGTAATGGAACGTATTTGTAAAATCGATCCTAATTTGTTTAATGAAGACAAGTATTAACCGGAATTAGTAACCACGTTTGCCGCTGAAGTATGTTGTGGATGAGAACATTGGCTCCGTGGTCTACATGAACTATTAGGATTTGAACTTCTCTAATATTGTGATAATTATGCTAAAATCTTGAGCCATATTATGTCTCTTCATTGAGACAGAGCTAAGGATGTAGACACTCCGAAACTTCTCAATGTCTTAGAAGAATCAAGAAAATATTTGTAGGGAAGATTGTTTTTTAAAATACTTCATTTAAACGAAAGATTCTATGTAAATGCCCATACAAGTCACTTCGAAGTCCATCTCCCAGAAGCATAAAGAAACAGAAATATAACGTTCTGCAGCTTTCTGTCGCCACAAATTAAGAAAGAAATAAGAAATATTTTCAGATTAAAGCTTTTTGGCATTGATATCATTATCTACCGTTTAAAAAAGTTATGTGTTATGGATAGTATGTATACACAATATGTTTTCTCCCATTGCTTAGGCCAGGCGAAGGACATAGTAGGATATAGCAGTATCATTCAAAGGTTAATTGAGTATCGATTTCAAATTGTAAAAATTCCATTGGGTCTTAATAACGAAACCCTGATGTATGATGGAACTTTGTTTGAAAATGTAAAAGGAGATTCTGATGAATATATATTGATATTCACTGTAGAACTTTGCTATTTTTGTTCCTTGTCTCTTGTTAAAAATTATATTCGTAATTATCAAATGCATGAAGAAAATATGAAGTAATTTACAAAAAGTGCAAGAAAGCTGAAATTATTTAGGTTAATAATGAATTAACAATGGTTTACGGTATGTAAAAGCCAAAGCTAAAAGTAATCCGTGTAAAAAAATTATATGGATTTTATTCTGAGGTATTACTTCCTATGATAATGAATTATAATCAGTAGGTAAATTTTAAAAGACATTTTGGTTCCTATAAAACAATGAAGACAATTTCACGTTATTTTGCCTGGGATGGAATGTGTAAGGATATTAGGATATTTGTACACTCCTGTGATTCATAGCAGAAAGCGAATGAAGGATTTCTAGATTCTCTAAAAATGTTAATTCTGGGGACTGGTATATCGATTAACTAGGTCCTTTAACGAATAGTGGGTTCACTTACGCTGTTATGCTTAGATAGCGTTCCACATTATTTACATTTCGTTTCTTTGAATGTAGCCAATTCTCCAGTAATAGCAAAAGTCCGGTGTAAGTTGTTTCTTAAGTTTGGCTTTATCGAAGCATTGCAATCTGATAGCGCTACCTATTTTAAAACGAATACCGTTTACAAGTTTTTGTTTCGATAGGGTCTCCGGCTTATTTTACTTCAGGCAATCCTATTGAAAAATATGTTCGAATTCTTAAGGATTCTCTGAAAACCTATTCGCAAGAATATTTTCAAACTTGTTTTGTGGACAATTTGCAACGTTGTATTATTCATTGTGAGTTAACGGAAAGACCCTTTCTATCACATTTTGGGAGGGATCCCATTAATCCTCTACTTAGTAGATGAGGATTTTGAAGAAAATGTTGGTCTGCGAATATGTGAATACTAACAGTAATCAATTGCCTGTGTTTCCACTTATATGTTTCATTTCACAATTATCTTTTATATTTATTATTGAGGAGAAAAAAATAGAAGAAAACGTAACAGGAAAATTTAAAAGAAGTAAAAAGAAAATATAGTGGAAAGATAAATGTACAAGATAGAAATAAAAGTCAATAGAGAAAGGAAGAGTTTGTTTGAAAACTTCTTAGGTAAAATATTGGTGAAGAAAGTAAAAGTACACTGGATCAAGGGAAAGATTAAAACTGATTAACGTTTTCTTGTTGATCAACGATATTCAGAATACGAGAGATTTAGTAGCTTGTCTATAGATCTTGTTTACAATTGTTGAGTCTAGAAGTATTATACTCTACTGTGAAACTTTTTTTCTATTTATACATACGAGTTTCGAATGTTTTTATTTCTTTCAATTCATATATGTAAGTGAAATATCATGTTGGAGAAAATTACTTTGCTACTTGAAATGTTAGTGTGAGTATGAATTATGTTTAAATAATATGTGACTGATGTTTTGAGAATATAAAATAGTAATGTATTTGCCAGGGGAGTGGTGATTTGTAATGAGATTAAAATTGAGAAACGTGTATTATAGATTCAATAAAGTTCATCTGTTAATTGGGAGATGGTATAGCAATTCCTTGTTATGACGTATTTGGATTTTTGTGGTACATTCTCTATTGTTTTCTATTGGTAAATTTTCTATGTGGTCTTCTGATTTAAATTTGACTTTCTACGACTTAAAATCGTCCTTGTTTATCGAAATTAATGTATCCATACTATCATATATTTAGTGTCAGTTTTCTTATGTTAATTTTTATTTCTGTGTTGAGTGTTATGGTTTGGCAGCGTAAGGAAAGGTAGTTTGCTGATAATTGTTACGAGACCTGTCACCGAAAAGTCCGTTCCGTTCGTTTTGGTATTCACAATATGTCCAAAGGTGCAAACAGCAAACTGAATTCAGTGCAGCTTTTTCATGCAATCGTTTCATAAGAATTGTCTTGTACAGGACATAACCATGTTCATGTGTGATGACTCTTGTGAAAAATCGTTAATAAATCAGAGTGATACATTTGTTTCGTGTATATTGAGTTAAAGAAATTTCTGGTTAATAATAATTTATAATGTCAGCACATAACCTACCCACTTTCACCAAATACCCTTCCCATTTAGTGTTGTTTTCATAGTTGTTTTTTTTAATTACTGTGTCTATATTTAATTTTGTCTTAGTAAACTAATGGATAACAGTGCATAGAAACATGGTTCTAATATTTAAATATAATTTAACAAAAATATTTTGTTATTTTCCTTATAAAAAATAATTTCATATAAAACATACCACCAAATTGCCTTACCTTACTCTATGTGAAGGTTAGTAATTGGTTATTAGAATGGAATTTCAGTCATACGTAAGGCATTTTTAAAACAAATAGATATCCCTCTTTTCTAAATTAAATGTTTCCGATAGTCCATGCTTGACTGGTCTGGTGGTGACGGTTATTCGGACAACCTTAGTCAGGGATCCGCACAGAAAGACAATTTCTACTCAATTCTGATTGGATTAGAATTTATTCGTTATTTGTATTTATTTATTCTATATTTCTGATTGGTTTAATATTTATTTAAATTTCATTGAAAATTGTGTCAAATCTGTACTTTCGTGAAAAATAGTAATAAAGATGGCACGATCCGTTCTTTCAATTACTCAAGTATCTTATTGGTCCTTGCTAATTTTGTTATTCAAGCACTACGAATTATGTAATAAATTGTTTCTTCAATTTAAGCACACAGTTTTATTTTAGTAAAACCAACTACTATTGAATTTATACTACCAAAGTGTGAAGGTAGCATCACTTAGCTTCTTGTGCTCATATCCTCTTCTTCGGAAGTATACATCCTTATAATTCCGTTTGTAGATTTGTTAAAGCTAGTTGATTTTTGTCAGTTCGTAATACGCTAAGAAGTGGGTGGGTGCTTGATGCTATGTTGAAGGGGCCATCCCAGCATTTACCTGGTGTGACTGAGGAAAACTTCTGTAATTGGTAAGGAGACCCAACGAAGCTATCTTTGATTCAAACTAACTCTGTAAAGCTGAACCATTCTGGCCTTTCGGCTTCGTTTCATCAGTTAACTGTTTTATCATTTCCTCAGTTGTTCTGAAAAGTCAATTAGACCACTGTTACACTGAATGCTTCACTTTCTTTCCCCAGTTACTTTAGGAAGTGAAATGGACCCCCGTAGCACTCAAACCTTGAATCATAATAGATTCTCAATCTAAGTCGTTCTTCAACTACAAGAATAATATTTGAGTTTCAATAGTTATTATCATGACCTCTCACAAGTAATGGTCGGCTGCACACTCTACTTTATTTTAAACGGTCCCGGGTTCGTTTCCCTGTGGAAGGTGCTGACCCAGCCTCATGAGTACAATATTGAGAAGCTAGTTGAATGACGAAGTAGCGGACTAAGGTCACGAAGATGAGTTACGATGACCTTGTAACTGTCTATTTGAACATAATAAAGCCGTCTGTCAGGCAAAGGTCCTTAGGGAACTGTCGCGCCTGTTTACTTACTGCTATAGTACTGAATACAATACCGAAAATATTGTATTGGATATCTGATAAAATATTAATGTTGCTGGCAACACTGACACAGATGCTCTCTTAAAACTATCAGTTATTGCCTTTTGGACTCCATTTCTTGTTTTCTTTATGTTTCTTTTATTTCTTTTCCAACTTCTTTACGATTTTTCTTTTGTTGGTGAAATCATAAGAACACCTTAGGATTCAGCCAAGGAGAGTTACGAACATCCCAGTAAAAGGTGTTAATGGAGACAGTGTACCATTAATATTTTTTTAAAAGAAAATAAATATTTTAATTTTTCCCCCTGCGCGTAAAAAATAAAGAGAAGAAGTTAGCAATAAGGACACGCAAAAATAAGTTGAAACTCGTTTATGAATTTTAGGAGCAACCATTACCCATTGGTAAGCAGTTTTTGCATCGTTCTAAAACTCGTCGCATCTGTTTAAAGGGTGGACGCACAATGGGTAAATTTTCTTATTGGCTTTTTAACCGACTAAAATATATTTTTTCATTATTTTTAATGACACTTTGTCCGTCTGTCAGTACACAGGCTAGCATAGGTGATTAAGTTTTTTCTGTACGATTTCACGTGGAATGGCCCTGTTATAAGTCTATTGTTTTTTTTCTTCTTCATTACAGCTGAATTTCAATTTTAAACTGATGGTTGGTGTTAAGTGTGACGTCGTCCAAGCATTGTTACCATGGTGATTTCCAAGGCTATTTGTTAAAACGTTAGTGGTACCATAAAACTATTTCACCAAAATTAACAACATTTCACAGAACATTGATTACTGTAAGCGTGAATTTCAACGCAATCATGGGAAGTATTTTACATTCGTGAATAACTTTAGACTAATGTATTTACAGCGATCATTTATCCAGGAATATCAATCAAGGAAGTGTTGTATCACAGTTTCCATTGCTCTCAAATAAAAAGAAATTTTATTTTTATAATGTGTAGTGCTGACAAGAAGAGTAAGTAGTGTGATGTTAGAGATGGGACACCATTAGTTTTTTCAATCACCATAGACTCCATAGGAACCATAATGTTTAGGAACATCTTGATCTTCATTTGTTGTACGGACAATGACGTCACCGTCTAGCGCTCTAATAATATCGTTAGAATCAAAGGATTTGTCGGTAGAAGGGTAAATAAGCCTGGATACACATTTTTATGAGAATAGGTCTGTTGTAACTTGCAATTTTAATTGTAGAACAAAACTGCATTCAGATCAAGTTCTAAATGGTACAGAATATGACAACACCCACTTAATATATACGTCACAAACAGGCAGTGTTAATTATGTATTTTAAATTTATGCAGAAGTTTTGATTCCGTATTGTACAATTTCTCTACAGTAACTTAGAAAATAACCCATCGGTCATTTTTAAAGATTCTGAGTGTACATACGGTTTTACATCTGAAGCGCAGACTAGTGAATAAACGCTTGACCAAAGCAACTATTGTAAACAGCCAAAACTGCTTTTTCTAAAAAAAAATTTAAAAAAAGAATTGGAAACGTGTTATATAAAACAATTATTTGATGCTCTTTTGTTTCTAAGAAGAAAATAAAGGGTTTTCCGTTTTCGTTCATAAGTGGGCCTTCGTTTTTACTAGTTTAAACCAGTTTTCCAATTTTTATGTCATGAACTGTACAATACAGCCATAATTTAGCAGAGAAATTTACATTGGAAAGATAATTCAAATGTAAATATAGATATATCCAAAGAAACCTAGAACAACATAAAAACAAAATATAAGACTAAAGAATTGAAACTAAAGCTTTTAACTAAGATCGGCATTTAATTAAAAAAAAAAAAAAGAAAGGAAACAGTTTCCAAACAAATTTCACTTGTTCGGAAAACGAGAAACCTCTTTTTGGGAATATCACTACGATGTTATAGTATAAATGTTAGTGAACAAGTTTTCTTTCATATGCCCGATAAGAGTACGATAATTGCCACCAAGGATACAAAAACCAGCAACTTTACTGTACGTCTCATGAGAACTGAAGGAAGGAATACATTAGCACATCACAATTTTCAAAACTAATTTGGGTGATATCATATTTCTATTAAGGCTAATTCACACATACGGTGCCGTGCCCATTCCCGTGCCATGCCCTAACAGTGTCATCTTGAAATGAAACCATACCGGTCGCAATAACAACATCTTTCTCCGTGCAATCCATTCTTGCAATTGGTGTAGAAAGCACGGCATGGGAACGGCACCGTACGTGTGAATTGTCGTAGCCATTGCACGGACGAAACATGGCAGGGGAACGGCATGGACACGGACGGTACCGTATGTGTGTGAATAAGCCTTTAGAGTCGACTGCAACCAAAAGCTTCAATGGGTGGTACATCAGTCAACTCGCATCGGGCCCTAGTGTCTGCAAAAATCATATGCTCTGCGCATGTGCTATGTATTACACACTTGAAAGCCTTCAAGGCCTTTGTTCAAGGCCTGCAATTCAAAACTTGGAATCCTCAAGAACACGTTAAATTTGTTCTTAAAAGGTGCACTCATATAAAATATTTTTGCAAGAAAATGAATCTTACAATAAGATGGAAACACTAATAACTGGAGTACTTTAGCGTTGAGGATCTCTACAGTAGTGCTTGTGGGGAACCGAGTAGTATTAATCCCAAATTTGGTCAACGTACGTTAAATGCTATAGAAGACCTTGCTAATAGGTTGGCAACATTCACTACTGATGTGTTTGAGGAGAGTTGAAGCCTACAGTCGTGTGTGTACGGTATCGAGGGTAGGGAGTACTCATACTAAATTTGGTATATGTACTTTAAACAGTATAGAAGCCCTTGCGAATACTGAATTTTATAATAAGGTAACAACACTTACAACTGGACTACTTTTGACCAGTGCTTGCACATCATAATGAATCCCCAGAACCAGATAGTGCCATCTGTTAGCTAACTGGTAAAACTACGTACTGTTTGGAGAGAGAGAGAGAAGGTTTGAAAACCGCTATTAAAAGTAAATATTAGATTTTTTATGGTGTATAATGAAAGGAAAAACAGACTCTAACTTGACATCACCTAACCTATTTCTGCGAAGTGTGTAAGAGTCTGAAAGTGCGTTTAAGGAAACAAAATCTAACATCACTTTACCTTAGCCAATGCCGTAAATTCTGTTAAATATTAAACATGAGGAAGGGAAACAAAAGAGAATAAATTCTTTAAAAAGTAAAAAATGTGAGAATAGAACCAGGTCTCCTGAGAAAAATAGTCCAACACTCTATCCAATACACTAAGCGGCCAATCGAAAATTAATGGTTTCGTACGGTCTTTTATCCTTACCTGAATTCACAACATAATTACAGCAGTGTAGTTAAGTTGAACAATAGATGGAACTACGTACTACAGGGATTCATGACGACGTACAAGCTCTCTATACTTTTCTGCTGGGACTCCACAGCAGACACGTACCCAGAAGTTGATTTCGGGGGGGGGGTCCAGCATCTTTGAGGGGGTCCAAGGTGTGAAGTTTACGTAAAATGCATATAATTTTGTCAAAAATGATACTAATTTCAGAAAAAAAATAATTCGGGAGGGGGGTCCGATCCCCAGGATCCCCGTCTGCGTACGTCACTGGCCAACACTCGTGTTTGTAGGAATTAGAGAAGTTTTAATAGAAAGCTTGTTGGGGATACGTTAAATGGTTTTAAAACCCGTACAGAGGAAACAAACAACTTTCCACGCACTTCTCACTACTAAATCGTAGTGCCACCTACCGTCAGCTTGCGTAACTTCTTTCTCTCAACATTGGAATTGCGAACATACAAGATCACAAACAGATACGTGTATAAAAAATTATTTAATTATGAATTAAATTATATTCAAAAACATTTGCTTGAATTATAATAATCAAATGTTTTAAACGGGATTGTAAGCTTCTAAGGAGAAAGCACCTACAGTTTTAAATAAAGTACACTCTGAATCACTATGTTCAGTGCCCCCCCCCCTTCCCCTCCTTGAACACGCGCATGGAAAGCTTATTCAGATATGTGTTTACTTCTGTGTCTCCTACTGACATCTTTGATAAATGACCATCTTGTATTCAATGTACAAAATTAACTTCAGAATTATATTATATTTAAGTAATGTCGGAAAAAAATATTACTCGTAATTAAAAAGTACAATATTTGTTCAATTGTACTTGTAGGTAGCTTTAATTACTAACTCAAATTTAATCTGCAATCAATATAAAAACGCTCAACAAAACCTGAAATTGTGTAAGCCTACAGTGCCAACGAAATTTTTCATCTGCAACCGGTATTAAAATACCCAACGAAACTTCAATCTCTAGCTGCAATTAATCTGCTCAGCAAAATTTTTATCAGTAATTACTCTTAAAACACCTAAGAAAACCATATTCTGTAATTACTGTTCAAGTACCCAACGAAATTTTGATCTGTAGTTACTATTTTAAAGTACTCAACTAACCCTTCACCTGTAACGTCTTGTTTACATTGCTATCATCTTATCATGGTAGATTTTAACCGAGATTATTTTACTAATGTGAATGTAAGTTATTCTGCTTCTGCCGGTAACATTTTGCGGTTGCGAAAGTTGGAGTACGACCCTAGCAGAAGAACATAAATTACGAGTGTTTGAAAACAAGGTCTTGAGAAAGATATATGGGCCGAAACGGGACGAGGTAACTGCATAACGAAGAACTTCACGGACTTTACGACTCACCCGATGTTGTAAGAATAATGAAATCGCGACGACTAAGATTTGGCAGGCCATGTAGCTCGGATGGGAGAGAAACGAAGATTATGTTCCATCGTAGTTGGTAAACAGGAGGGAAAGAGACCGTTAGGAAGACCGAGACGACGCTGGGAGGATAATATTAGAAGGGGCCATAGTGAAGTAGGTGTTTGTGATGAAAACTGGCTTGATTTTGCTCAGGATAGAATCGTATGGAGAACGTTTGTTACTGTGGCGATGAACTTGCGAGTTCCGTAAGCCATAGAGTAAGTAAGTAAATGTAAATTACCGTTAACGCGAGTTTCAAATGTAACAGCGTCTACTTACGAGGGTTATCTTCTCTATCATTGCATTTGTTATCTAAATGCAAGATGGCCGTTAAGCGCAGCTCACTTGGTGAGTTTATTTCTTTCTTGATTGAAATGTATAGCATCCTAGTGGTGCGTATCACTTTTAAAGTATAAAAGAATAATGGCAGAACCTATCTACAAAATGTTACGATACAATCAATTCATTTGTGTTTACTATTTTATAATTTAAACTTCTGCCTTGTAACTGTTTTTGTTAGTTCCATGATACTGACAAGATGGCAGTACAAGCACGATTATCAAGTTAAGTTCTGTTGTCTAAACGTAAGTTATTATTTCAAGAAGGATTATTACCACCATAACAATCATAGTAATCTAAACAAAAAGCGTAATTCATATTATGAAAGTGTAGAAAATTCCTATGGTATCTCATCACGCTTAAACCTCTAAACCAATCTTAACCATTTTTGGTAGATAGGTAGACCTTGGCCTAGACTATGATTGTATCATTTCAATGTGTTGCCAACCATTTCCAAAATTTAATATTTCAATTTGCTCCTATATCGTATGCTGTATCTGCACCAATCTTGGTATTTGGGTATTGGGACAGCTCATAAAGATATTCCGGGCATTGTAGTCATCACACTCAGTATTGCAAGCCTTTTTTTTTTAAATGTAATATTTCAAATTATTCCCATTCCGTTGGCTGTCTCTGCACTAAAGTTGCTATTTGACTACTGGGATAGTCATTTAGGACATACTATAAACATAGACTAAATAATAATAAAGACTTATACAGCTTAACTATTTTCGTCTGCGCTAAAATCAATGTTTTTTTGCTTAAGATTACGCGCGTTTGATGGCTCTGATGGCTACTACTGGAAAGAAGCAGCGACTGAAAGTAGTCGCCAGAGTCATCTAGCGGCAGGATTCAAAATCATGTGCTTCTTAGCGCTGATGAAAATGTGTAGGCATGATAACTCTATCTTATTATTTACTCTATGATCGGACAGGGCCGCGGGACGCGGCTATAGTCATTATTTTAAATGCCAAACTAGACTTTGACCTGCAATCACTAATATTATCAACAAGAAAAGCCTAATGTAACTTTGATCGGAAATTACTATTTAAAGGCCCAACGAATCACTATTAATGCTTCCAACGAAACTTTAGTCTGTCTAATAACTAACAAAATTCCCAATGAAACTTGTTTTAAAATGTTCAGTAAGACGTTATCATCTGTAGCCACTATTAAAATGCCCAGGGCCGTAGTTCTCTTAAACTGGACATTTAAATTTAAAAATTAAAAGGGGGGAAATATAACAATCCAATGTCCGGAAACACTTGATTTCTTTTTCACTTTGAATTTTATGGTATACTGAACATCCACGTAACACATTTCAAATTAATTAAAATGTTTAATTTCATATAGCTAACATGTCAGTTTTGCAGAAATATCAAAGCACATGTGATTTATTTGGGCAGGCACTGTCAAAATGAAGCACTATTTTCTTACTTAAAAATAAAATCCAAAAACCCAAAGCGATAAAATAAAATTGTTTAAGCAAGCATTCCAAAAGTGTACGCATTGAACAAAAAAAAAAATATCATACGCATACTCATACTGGGCGCTTGTTTCATATTTTTCGTGTACTTTTATTGAAAACTTTTCGACACTTTCTTAACACATTAAGACTCATCCACACTAAATCAAATGAGCGGGATAGTCACTCTTCTTAGAGCGGAAAGAAGGAACACTCTTTTTTAGAGCGGAATTTTCAACGGAACGCTCTCGCTTTAGATAGAAAATGTGCTCTTTCTAGATGGAATTACGATGCTTTTGAATGTAACTTACTCTTCAAAGGGGAAAGAGCGATTTCTTATCTTTTTAGAGTGGTGTATTTCTCATCTTTTTACAGTGATTTTCAATGCATCATGGCTACTATAGTGAAGTTTGTTCTTCACCATTTGTAACTGCGAAGGTTATCGAAAAACGAAGCCATACTGTGAAATTTATCGCGTTCCGTTTAGTTAAAAATGAGAACAGAAAACCTTTAAATGTTTTTCATGTTACAAAAATATACCAGAAGATGTCAGGAGTAAGATATGTACAATAAATCTTTTAAAGTTGTTTTTAAGTACCTGACGAGACGAAAGAAACAATTTCGGAGGGGTATTCTCCAGGGTTAAAAAAAAAGGTTTTTTAAAAAAACATGTTTAAAACGTGTTTTTTAATGTGTTTTTTTGTTTTAAACACGTTTTTTATAGACTGCAAGAAACAGTGTTTAAAACGTTTTAAACATTTTCTAAAAATAAAAAATTGGTAGGGGTTATGATAGATACTCCATCTGCAGTAGCTTCTATAACGTTTCAATCGCACTTCCGGCTGTAGGTTCTATTTCACCAAATTTGATGAAATTTGCTATTTCTAAAAATTCAATGACAAAGCTATTTATTATATAAAAGGTAACGGTATACCCTGTGCAATGCGCACGCGCCGTGAATCCACATATTCTCGACCAGCGGCACGAAGTGAGGTGGGGTGGTCAGTCCCACGCTCGGCTGCCTTTACCTCCCAAAGTGCCCAGGAATACCAAGGACACTGTGGTACTCAATTTGATAGGAGGCTGAGTATGTCTCAGAGCGCCAGCCATGGGAACAATGAAGGGAAATTCTCCAATGTCCTGGCCGGGATTTGAATTACACTTCTTGAAATGTTCTCTCGTTCGGGCAACAAGACCTGCCATTTCCTTTTTACACAATCTACATTTGGCTTTTACGGTTATTTTTGGAAGGATTAACTTTAGTAAAGTGTGCCCAGCTTAAGTCCCCTTTACTTCCTGCGCAACCCACTGATAATGAGTCTATAAACGAACAGCAAAGAAGCAGAGTACATAGTGTTGTAAAAAAAAAAATTTCTGTGAAGTTTTTGAAAGCTTTCTTTAGTTCATTTTAATGTTTTTTAATGTCATTTTTTTTTACAAAGCAAGTATTTTATGCTTTACGTAGAAGCTAATCAATGTAATCATCAGGATTGGATTTAAGCTTCCACACATTCATCCCAATTTCCTATTGTTTTGTTTTCCTGCAGCCTTACGAGGCAAATGATGGGACTATTTATGCATTCATTGTTACATTGCTATACTACCTATATCTTCACCCTGACAAACAAAAGGGAACTAAGAACATGTGGACTGAAGTTATTTGGTACAGTTTGCAATGAAATACTAGTAAACGTCCAGGGAACTGAAGAAATATTTTGAATTATAGGAATTTAAGTTCGTAGAGATAAATACAATTTCCAAGACATCTTTACTGTAAACTGAAAAACTAAGAATTCTTACCGAAATATGCTTTCATCCCATCTATACAACATGTTAATATCTAATTACAGTATTATTCAAGGAAGATATCTATTTTTTTTTTATCATAATTACCGTCCACAAAAATCAATTATCTTTAGCTCAAAATTCCGGGAAATAACCTGCTTCTATTCAAGGGCAGAGATATATGTTTGCATTTACTGGTACATTGTGTTTCACTATAAAAACTCGATGGCATTGCTCTATCATGCACCGGGCTCCAAGCCTTCGTCTCATATACTATGAAAATATATACAGATACAAACAGTGTAACAAAAAATATTTTATGTTATATGCATATTTCAAAAGAGATATACAAATGCATAAACAAGCAACTACATATAGGTTCTTCTAATGAGTCTGTTGCAATAGGGCTCTGAGAAGTATTATTTCAAAGCATATCGGAACGTAGCCACGTCCCGCCGCTCCCCACGCGCTTTTTTGAAAGCGTAGGAATAGCTATCGGCACGTAACAGTATGGGGTCAATTTGAAAATTTGAATTTTAAAATAGGGTGGCAACGCTGACAAGTGGGTGCTTGGGTATAGTAAACAACCACAGTATGTTCCGATTGTATCGAATATGTATACTCAAAGCTTGGTGCACATACGTCGAACTGAATGGAAGTAGTAAATATTTAATTTTTAAAATTGATTTGCAAACACTGTCAACTGTGGTACCTGAAGTATTGTACTTCTTCCCAGTACATAAGTACAAAGTTTGGTCCTAATTTGTTCAACGATATGGAAGCAATTATAAATTTTATTTTCTGAAATTGGTTGGCAGTACTGACAACTGCACCGCCGGAAGTATCTACATGAACTGTTCCAGTACCTAATACACATGTCAAATTTCATGTAAATCAATGCGGAAATCAATGCACACGTGTTTATTTGTATTAATAAAGGCATTTCTATACGTCGAATTTTAAAATAGGTTAGCAATACTGACGACTGGGGTGTTTAAGGTCGGGGGCACCCAAAACTGTCTTCTATTGTGTTGAGTGATGTTTAAGCTAAGCTTGGGCCAGATACGTTATGGAAGAATTATCTTTTTTTTTTAAATGACTTTTTGAAAGTTCGCAACACTGAGTACTGAGCAACAAGAATATCTCATAAAAACTAAAAAATGTTCTTAATTACCTATTAAATATATGAAAGTAATATTTGCTTAACGGGACGTTTCTGCCTTGAGAAAAACGAAGGCTCACGTTTTTTTTTAATGGAAGTGTTAGAAAAAACGAACGTGTTTTTTTTTTCTATTTACAACACTAAGAGAACTTAATAAGTTCTATCACCCTGCATGAGCTCCAAGCACCGAATAAGAAATGATTATCAAATCTACACAATTATTCACTACTGTCCCTTTCCTCATAAACATAAGAAAAGAGACAGAGCGATGTAATCATAGAAGCAAATATTGCCCATGAAGTTTTTGTTTCCCTGGCAGTTTCTCACAATAAATAGAAAAGTAAGACTTGAAAGATGAACATCTTTTTTCATGTTATTGATAGCGAATTAATATTTCCCACTTGTAGCAGCCAACCGATAAAGAATAAATCGAAACAACGTATTTTATGTTTCCATCTGTAGGCTTGCGGCGCCATAATACTGATTATTTTGGAAACTAGCTTTCACTCGGGATAAATTGCATACGTTTTACTGGTAAAAACAAACCCCTTTGTAATCTTAAAAATAATATGAAACTTTCATAGAAGTTAAATAAAATCAACATGTTTTGAACACGGCTTTTAAAAAATCATCGTTTGAAACAAATGTTCAAAATGTTTAAAACAATCGCCTCTGTTTAAACATTTTGTTTTAAACATTCCAACCCTGGCATTCTCGCAGTTGGACGGCTGGCTGAGGGGTAAAGGCGTTGGATAGCTGGCTTGAAGGATTCAAATCTTCCCGAAACTAAGTTTTTTACTCTTTTTTTTATTCATAAATACATTTTTTTCTTTGTTACTACTTAAGAATAAATCCTTCCTTTTCCATATTCTTGCTTTTTTTTTAACATTTTATTGCATCGTTTTCGTGTTCAAAAAATGAAAACTTTATCTGAATAGATGGAAATTCACCGAAAAATATGATGTCTACGTTCCCATCGAAATGGACCACCATAAACCTCATCTTTTTTCGAGCGAGATACCAT
This sequence comes from Lepisma saccharinum, assembly GCA_022664845.1. Taxonomy (NCBI): domain Eukaryota; kingdom Metazoa; phylum Arthropoda; class Insecta; order Zygentoma; family Lepismatidae; genus Lepisma; species Lepisma saccharinum. Next base: position 132,746 of record JAGDQP010000487.1, on the reverse strand, counting down.
CTTGCAATATACCGCTCTTTGAATTTAGTGTGGAAATAAATGTGGGTCTTAGAAGCAAAAGCTTTCCACTCCAGAAAATTTTACAGGAGAGCCAAATGAAAATTGATGATGGTAAATAAAATAGTATATGGGTACTTTTGTTGTTCCTAGGCAAAAAAAAATACAAAATACACAAAGAATTAGAGCTTTACCTCCATTTACCTTCAGTTGATAGTTAAATGCATACAATTCCATCAAACTCTTGGTTTCCCAAAATAATGGAGATTACAGCTTTTGCTTCTAAGCCCTATAAATGTACGGAAACTATTCACATAGTGTTCGAAAGTGGAAATAAGTTTTTTTTTTTTTAAAAAAAATAATCAAAATTAGTTGATATCGTACACATCCGCATAATTTTCTCTACATTATTCGTATGATTTTATTTAATAATTTCTCCAAACTATCGTAACACATTTACGCATTCTTCGAGCTCATTAATATGCAAAAGATTATCAAATGTACTTGGTGCAAAGTGCTTGTGAAGATAACATTTTCTCAGCTGTTTATTTATACTTTGATTCGTACTATGATAGTGTCTAAAGAGGGTAATAGGAAGTACACAAGAAAAAAATAATATGTATAAGAAACACTTAAAATTAAAACAAAACAATGAACATTTTATTTTTCACGTTACGGGGAAAAAAAATGTTTGCAATATCTGAGAAGATAGTAAGTAGAAATTATCCTCATAAAAGTGTATTTTTGTAAATTTTTTGTTTTCAAATAGATAAGAATTTATAGAGCAATCAATCACTGACAGAAACTAGAGATATGAATCCTTTGTTTGCTCAACAGGAAGAAATAGAATCAAATATATAATTGGTTCATATTTCTTTTCAGTTTCTTTGTTAGCATAATGTTTTACAAAATTAAAAAAAAAGTAAACAAGGTTTCAATATATATATATATATATATTAATGACAATTTAATTTTTCTCAATACTGTATTATTCATTTGTTTGTTTATGTTGCAAACAAAAACAATAAAATAAAAACAAAAGTGATAAAAACAATAAACCTTTTTCTTGTTTTCTGAATTTTGTTTTCTTTATCTCGTAATTTTTTTCTCTCACAAAATGCAAAGTTTTTCTCATTTTTTTTTACATAAAAATTTATATTATTTTTTTTAAATAAATTTTCTTTAGTTTTCAAAAAAAAAAATTAATATTTTTTCTCATTTTCACAATCGTTTCACAACATTAAGCTAATATTTGTGTATCTACATCAATTTATTTACACTGAAATATACAATCATATATTTTTTTGCTTGTTTCATTTGTGTTTTGTGTGTGTGTTTTATGTCTTTGTGTGTGTAGGTAGGTATAAATAGATGTTGTTGTTTTTTTGTGTAGCTTCTTCCCATTCTTTCTTTCTTTCCTTAGGTGTTGATACTCACATCCAATAGAATAAAATAAATCTATAGGCCTATACGGTAAAGGAACTGAACAGATGTTTAATTTTCAGTGTTGATAGCAACGATTTTTCTTTTTCATATAGAAAAAATCACACACAATTAATAGTGTATAATGGGTTCTATTTAAAAAAAAAATTATAACTAAACGTTGGTGCTTTCAAGGCGAATAAAAAAAACACTGCGCAAAAAATTATTTAAGTCTATCACAAGTTTAACCAATATTTTGAAAAGAATGCTTGAATCTGAAATTAAAAACAAAAGAAGCTCATCGAAGGGTCAACGTTACTCCAATTCGAAACATAATTGAATTCCTATGGGTTGAACTTACGCTTTTAAGATCTGTAGGCATCTGAGGCTCAGGCCGGGATAGGGTAGGAGATTTTGAAAAGTAGACGGCTAGGGCCTATTTTGTAGGTATTATCCCAGCATGTGCCTGGTGTGACTGAGGAAAAACTCTGGGAAAACTTTAGGATGGCCGGTCGCTGGAATTGATCCCAGGACCTCCCGAATGTTAATCCAACGCAGTATCACTAAGTCACGGTCGCTCGGTGTGAATTTCTATTAAGATAGCTTGCATGATTCATACAGTCTAATGATACTAATATCCAACTGTATATATGAGACCGGATACGTGATCATAGATCAAATTAAATACTGGCGTAGAATATCGATCTGAAATATAGACGTATAATTTAAACTAAGAACGTTATCTTTCCTTTTAAGCCGTTGTGGAGTCATATATGATTTAAAACTAATGTTTTCGTAAATTTAATTGAGTTAAACCGAATTTAGTTGAATTAAATAGAATTCTATTTAAGGTCTTTAGGCAACTTTTAGTGTTGTCCACGAGACGAGATTTATTCTATCTCGTCTCGAAAATACCTTGTTCAGAAAATGTCTCGTCTCAAAAATAGATAGAGGGCTATACCGTACATTACAAGAGTTCTGTCTCGTCTCATTTTCCATACACATTTCTCTGTCTCGTCTCGTCTCGTGGGAAACACTAACAACTTTGGCTCAGGTCGGTTGGATGATGATGGAAGAATTATCAAGAAACGGGGAGAAAACAGAAGACTGCCGAGTAAACCCAGACATACGGTGGTTGTGCACCACAAAGGCCACAAAGCATGCGCCGGAATCGATCCGAGGAGCCTAAACTCTAGAGTGAGTGCTCTACCACCGCTTGAATTGAGTTAAATTGAGTTGAATTGAATTGAAGTTTGTTGAACACAACCTGCTAAGTATCTAAATTTTCTTAGATATTGGAACACAGTGAAGCTATAAATTATAATTTAAAATTCGTGTGCTTTCTTATATATTAGAGTAATGCTAGCTAATTCATAGGTGGAGTGTGATTGTCAAGTATTTTCTCACTTCTGTTTGCAAATTCTAGGATTGGAATATCAAATATTTATTTTCACAATGCCACCACTAAGTCTAAATTATTAACACCGAACCTTTTAATCATAGAAATAGGATACGTATATCATAAGCAGCAAGAGAGTAGGAAAATGCTAATTTTTAAAACTGTGGTTCTTAACTGGTGTTCCGTGACCTGACATCAGTGTGTGAGGACTGACCAGGTGTGCCGCGAAGAGAAGGTTAGTCACGAATGTGACGTAAACACACGGTCAAACTTTCTGGTGGGGCTAACATTTCCGAGCATGGAAAGTGGAGGGCGGTCTTCGGGTCGAGCCTCAACTCGAGGTACCAGTCCCGTATCCGATTAATGTGGTTGAGGGAAACCCCAATCACCCAGCAAGCCAGACGACTCTCGGCATTTGGTCGGCGAAGGTTGGATAGACGACCGGAGACCAACGGCGGCCCGAAAAAAGGCCCGACAACCAAACGCCCCTTATGGGTCACACCGAATCTCTCCTGATTACTAGTTAGTCGTGCCGTTGTCAGGGTCGGCATTTGGTTTGCTGGGCAGAATTGCCTCGGGGTGAGAACGAACCCCTTCAGAGATGATCCGAACTCTGTGATCTCCGCCACTAAACCTAGGACCTGCGTAGCTTCTTTTTTGTTATCAATATCGGAATAATACTGTAGTACAGAATTAATTTTCGAGGCTATTATTTTTATGCTGGTCCCCTATACGTAGTGGTTGCACATTTAAAAGTCTTTGGCTTGCCATTGGATGAACCCAATTACTTTTCTTTTGCGTTTTCTATTTCATTTTTAATTAAGAGCAGCCGATCGCGGTAGACGTGTGATCACAGGCGTGAGGACAGCGTCTCCAGGTTTCTGGGTTCGCATCCCGGTTGGGGCATGGATTTTTGTGGACTCTAAAGGACTTCACATCTAGTGGAATCGAGATAGGCCGAAGTCATTAGTTACTAAAATGGCCCAAAATTCAGAGGTTCCAAAGTTTTTTTTTTTATCAGAGCACAACATGCAGCTATTTATTTGAAATCCATTTCGATGCTGAGGAACTAAAATCTCCTAGTTGGCGCCACCTAAAAGTGTTAGTGATTTTTTTAATCAAGTTATTTTTAATCTCTCAACTTTTTAATTGCAAGTGCGCGCTTAGGGTAAGTACAACTAGTGTCAATTCTTGAAATGAAGAAAGCGATCTAAACGAAAAGAACTTGCTACCTACAGAGTCAAAGCCCAAAAAAAGTCGAGGTCGCAGATATAAAATCTAAAAAAGCATTTTTTTTTTCGTTCTGTATCTGCTTTCATTGAGGAGTTTGTGTGAAGTGTTAAAATGGAGAAAGTTAAGCGAAGGAAAGGACCTACCGCTTGCCGAGTACCATATGTAAAAACATCACAATAAATCAAGATCGCTCAACCCAAATCAAAAATCAGTTTCTCTTTCTCTCTCATCTCCTTTATTTGAAAAACTTGTTTGTTTCTCAGAGGAAGAAGGTGAAATAAAAAACGAACAGAAAAAAAAATAGCTACTAAAAATATTAGTCTGTGAAGTATTATGAAAAATATTCTTAATCTTGTTTTTTTAATTCGAAAATTACTTGTCAGTCTAACAAAGGAAAGTGTCTTAGATTTTTTTTTTAAGCTTTGAGATAATCTCATCCCTAGATTCTATACTTCGATTCCTATGATCTGGTGTGAAAAAGTATCTAAATATTTTTACTATTCCAGGCAAAAAATCTTTCGGAGGCACATCTCATGATTTTCATCAATCGAGGAACTTTAATGAGCTTTCCCGTGAAAATTACGATCTACAACATGCGATCTATTGTCAAATTCACGACGAATAATGATCCAAGAAAATAATTTCTTTAAAATAATTGTTTCGTACTAAACAGATTTCTTTCATAATATTCTTCTGTAAAATAAAGTTTGATAAAGGAATTAAGCGAAAAACCTTGAAATTATATATAGCGTAGCCTAGTCGGTAGTGCGCTCGACTTCAGTGCGAGTGGTCCCGGGTTCGATTCTCGGTGTTGACCCAGCATCGTAAGGACAATTAGGGGCTGCTGTGAATAAAAGACAGTGGCGATCACAGTGAGAGCTTCGGCTCTCCTCTCCCAACCCGTCTGGTCAGCGTGGGAGCAGTAGACCAACTCCTCCCTGAAGGGAGGAGTTGGTCTACTGCTCCCACGCTGACCA
>JAGDQP010000487.1:80977-127618 GCA_022664845.1 Lepisma saccharinum | reverse complement strand
CGGCTCTCCTCTCCCAACCCGTCTGGTCAGCGTGGGAGCAGTAGACCAACTCCTCCCTTCAGGGAGAGGCCTCATCCACTAGTGGATTGAATATGGCTGTGATTTATATTATTATATATATATCGGTTATAACGTTTATGGATTTAATTTTTGTAAGAGATAACACTATCATTTCATAATTTTCTTTTGTAAAATACATTTGATTTCTAGAGAAATACGTGAAAAAAAAATTACAAAAACAAGCTTCTGTAGATATATATATATATATATTTTTCGTTCGAGATAACACTTTCTTTTCAGTTTAATAAAAGAAATCAAATTCGAAACTGAAAATTAAAAACAACTTATAACTATTCAGCGGGCGAAGAATAGATTGTGAAACTTGATCGAAAAAAATAAGTAAATTATTGCTTTTGAATCTTCCAGCCACTTTCAGATGCTACACTGTAGGCTTATTACGATACAATATAGAACAGGTGTGTTAAACATTAAAACAAAAATATTTTAATCCAATTATATAAATGTTTCTTTAGCCATTGTGTCCAATACTTCGCAATCACTAATATTTTCTGCAAAGGTATTGTCTCATTAAATTATGAGAATAATTTATAATCCTAATGATGAACAAAGCGGGATTAGAACCCGTGACCGTCGAGTCGCTGGTCTAACACCTTAGACCGCACGGCTACCTGGTCGGTCTCATGACTTCAAATTATTCGGGGTTTTATTTACGTCATGTAATCAAATTAATGCAAGACTTGTTAGCTCAGTTTCATTAATCTACTCACCGATATTGTCAGAGGTAGATTGTTGCTTTCCAAATTTGATTTCATTTATTACTTTCTCCTTTGTTGAAGTTTTGTTCATGCTTTGTTATTACAATTGAAATAATTGTTGCTTTTCAGTAGCAGAAGAAAACTTGCTTATTATAGAAAATCGTCATGAAATCTAAATAAAGTGTGGTTGGTAATATTGAACATGACTTCTCGAAAAATTTACTGTTTTGGCGAGAATTTTCTTACCGTTTTTTTTTTTTTTAAGCAATAATATTTTAATAATCACGATTAACGCTAGCAAATACCTGTAGAAAATAGCCAAAATGCTGGGAATTTAGAAATTTCTACTCAACGCTCTTATTTTAACCATAGAGTAAGCATTCTTAGTGCTTAACCATTTTGTTTGGGGGCTGTGTGCATACAGTTTATTTTAGGTAAAACTACAGAGTCCCCGTAGTCCAGGTGCTGAAGTCGCGGACTTTTAATTGGCAATGTGTAGGTACGTGGGTTCGAATCCCACTGCTAACTATCCTGACAGAGCTTGACCAGGGTTTTCCTCACTTCCCCAGAGGAATACCGAGATGGTACCTTAATAAACAAAGATGCAAACGCCACAAATAAATTAAAATTCAAATGAATATATAGGAGCCTCTTCATTTTATGTTCCCACACGAGAAGAAAACAAGGTGATGAGTTTGTCGCTTTTTACTTCCTTAAGTATGCTCCCAGAACTGAACCTGATGGTAACAGGTAAAGTTGCGATTTATTGACAGCATCGTTACAGTCACAGAAAGGTTTAGATGTGGTCCAATTACATCAAGCACTTATAATTTGCTTTTGATTTATTACTCTTGGGGTTCATTAGCGTTGGCGTAGCATTCGCAAGGTCGTAGGTTCAATCCCAGTAGTCGACCATCCTAACTAAGATTTTCTCAGGATTTTTCCTCAGTCATACCAGGCAAATGCCGAGATGGCGCTTTCAACAGAGGCCCTTCCCAACACCTTCCCGTGTCCTTTCCCCTCCCCATCCCGGCTTGAGCTTTAGATATCTAAAGACCATAAATGAAATTCAAATTCAAATTCAATCTTGGAGTGCACTTATTATTGGCCACAAAATTTTCATAATTACATATAATTGTTATATCCTAGCTTGCATTGTTATGTCATTTTGTTTAATTGTATTAATATAGAGGAGTATTATTTTTATAAAACCAGAAACATTATAACGTCTTACTGAAAAGATACATGTTGTTTTTAAGAAGGCAACCTAGGATATGATCTAAATTTAAATTTCATTATTATGTGAATCGAATGGCCGTAGCTCAGTTGGTACAGCGTTGGCTTTACAGTCGAAAGGTCCACGGAACGATCCCAGCGTCCGCATATCCTATAAGGTTTCGCATGGTTCTTCCTCAGGCAAATGCCGGGGTGGTACCTAGTAACTAGACCCTGATCGACTACCTGCCAAAAACGTCTGCCCCATCCCATCCCGGCCTGCACCTGAGATACCTAAAGACCATAAATTAATTCATACAATGCATTGTTATATAGATGAGTTAATATGTTTGTTGCCTACATGCCTATTATGTGCCTCGGTGAGATTAATCTAAGATCATTTTAAAATATTAATAAGTCAGGGATTCCGCCAGTATTTTCAGTTGGGGGTGTAAAGACAAAATTGGGAGGGTATAAGTAGAATTTTTGCAATTTCTATCGATTTTTTTTACCGCAAAAATGTTAAAGTTGGGGTGTTCTCGGGGATTTGGGGGTGACACCCCCCCACAGGAGGTGGGGACCTAGCGGAATCACTGTAATGAGTAACCTCACCGAGGAATTATCAACTTCTGGGCAACAAATAAAGTCAACTAATGAAATTTAAATGTATTAAGATGATCTATAAAAAAAAAAACAATCAATTTGGTTTCTTTTCGTATGTTGACTTACTAAATTAACTCCACAACTCAGACGTATATAAAAGGTTGCTATCAACATAGAGGCATCTGCTCAGTTCAAATATAGAATGTGTTATTATACGATTGGGTGATGATTGATTTTGGAAATCTGTCATTTACGGTCCTTTCACAGAAAATATATACGTACAAGAAAAAGAAAAAACACAAAGTTTTCTCTAATTTCAAGCAGGAGAAAAACCCCCAATTTTATTAACTTATAACATAGATATCACATGTTAAGAAAAAGAATAGTGTCTGCCAGCACACACGTTGTTGTTTTATTTCTGAAAGAAAAAAAAAGTCCCATAGTTGTTTACTTTTGCAAAAAAAATCATCCATATGTTCTGTGGCTTCATGTAAATACAAAATGAGAAAGCGAAAAATTACGTATAGAAATAAGCTGTGAACAAAAATCGGGTGGGCAGATTCAACATAAAATTTGTAAAGATTGGAAAAATAAGTCCACGTCGAATACATGAAAATGACAATACACATATATAGACCTAGTTCATATATGTATAATGTTTTCATCTACAATGTTCTTGTTTGTTTTTTTTTGTTCGTGTAACTTCTCAACTTTCTTTTGTATTTTTTTTATCTTGAAAATTCTTTTTTTTTCCTCCGTCGGATGGTAACTACTGGACGAAATCCAGTACAAACTTTTTTTTCTTAAATAAGCACTATTTTTTTTCTTTTAGAAAAAGAAGAAACTCAACCATACTTTGATTATTACGTCGAACGTTTTCCGCTGTTCTTTTGTTTTTAACGAGAACTGTCTTTCTCACTCTTACATCGTTTCTCCCCCATCCCCTTTCCGATGTTTGTTTCAGTTCTTCAATTCTCGTTATATCTTTTTTTTCGATTCTTCTTTGTTTTTGGCACTTTTTTCTTCATATTTCTCGTCTTTCGTTTTTATTTTATATATATATATCTATATATATTTATATTTTTTTATATAACACACACACACACACTCGTCTTGTATGTTTCATGTTCTGTTTTCTTAAACACAGCACGACACAGAATACACTTTCTCGCGTTGTTTTTCTTCTATCTTGCCACACACACACTCACACACTCACAACCGCTCTCACATTTCTTGATGGCTTCTCCCTTTATGTATTCATTCGCTGGTTCCACTTGTCATAGCGCTGTCGAATCAGGAACATATCCCAAAGATGATGACTTCTATAATAGAGAAAAAGGGAATAAAAATGTCCTCCGATATGACTGGTGGCGCCGTCTCTTGTAGAGAACTGGAACTAAAGATCTAGCGGCTCAACCTTAATTTTTAGGGCGTCACATCCATTGTACTTCTGTGTGGGAATCCAAGGTGCCTGTAACGAAAATAAGAAATAAAAAGAATCAATTAGTTGTTTCATTTGAGTATTTATTTACTAATTATTAATTAATGTATACTCATTATTTTCTTTTTACTTATTAAGTACTGAACCCTATAAGTTGCTATTGAAGTTAAACGTCATCTTCTCTGTCTATCTAGCCAGGTTGAACATAATTTGTAAGTAATTCCAAAAAGTGTCAATAGATGCCGCGGAGAGCGTAGATTATGTTTTACTATTTATTTGATGAACAAAGTTTTGACTTAAATAATGTTATATATTTTCTCATTAATCAGATATAATGATAGCATCATAGAATTTTGTTTTTTGAGATTAGAAAAGATAATTCTAAACAAGTACATGCAGAAAATATTGAACATGGCGTTTGCACTACCTTCACAAAAATTCTCAAATAAAAAGATTACAGTACCGTGTACAGCTAAAAGAAAATTTTCTTCGGCAATTTTTCAGTTTCTGTGAGATTGTAATGAACTAGAAATTAATTTAATGTTATATGAAAGGTTTAAAGTCACTATGAATTCTGTTCTATAAGTTTTTTATTATAAATTAATAAAATTAATGAGAATTGAAAAAAAGATGCCTAATTATTTCAGATAACATACTTTCTCAAGTAAATCCTGATTATAGTTCGATAAGGTACACACAGATTCAGAGAAAATCGTCAATGAGGACACTTTCAAAGTACTACAAGTTGCATAACAGCAACGCCAAACTAATACTCTATATTTTGTACTCGCCTCGTATATAAGTTTGATGTTACTAAGTTGTACAACTTTCAGATTGAGAAAAGCTTTAAATCTGCCACTTTCTTTGAATCTGATTGTACATATATTAACAGTGTGATAAGAAAGAGAATTGTGTTAGTTCAAGACAAGAAGTGGAAAATGGACTGTGGTAGTAAGAGATATACCAGAGGAGTAACTATCTGAGTTAAATAACTCAAAACCAGGCTGAGATTTCGTGTTCATTTTCAAATAAGAATCTGATATATTCCAGAACAGATAGCTTAAATGAGAATCAATTTTTTAAATTTTTACTTGATAAATTCCTTTGTTTTCAAGTATATTTTAATAGTAATTGGAAATTCAAGGTGTAAAAAAATGGGGGCGTTCTCTTCAATATCTATAGATGTGCTGAGTTGTTCAACTGCCCATGCAACAAATAACGTTAAAGAATGCAAGAAGAGATAAGAACAGTAAGGTATAGTGCAGTTTCGAGTTTTGTAGACCTCTGAAAGGGGTCTTAACTAGCGCGCGGGGTGAATTGGGAAGTGCACAACCAATCAGCGACAACTCGCGCTTTCAATATCTACCTCGCATTAGCTATTAAAAGTGTCTACATGATCACGCTACGACTCCTCCCTCGTGGCTACAGAACTCAGAACTAGACAATATGTATTTCTATTTCGAATCTGCTTTGCCCGAGATTTCAATTGATTTTCCTCAGTCACACCAGGCGAATGTCGGGATGGTTCATTGAATTGCATAGTTGGAATACAATTTTTGATCTGACGATCTTAACAGGCTTAAAAAGTTATAAACAATGAGTTATAAAAATAGTATTAGACCTAATTTAGACATGTGAAAAATTACATCATAATTTAATTTTTTTTTGTATGATCGACACAAAGTGAAAGGTGTTTGTCATTTTTCATATTGGTAGATATGCCCATGTTTAAAAATATAGGCCTAATCTGCACGTACAAATTTACTTAAAAATTGTGTGAGATTGTTTTATTTAGACATATTTAAATGATTTTACATTTTTAGTTAAAGTGTCTCAGTTTGTCGACCAACGCTTACAGGTTTCCTTAACATTAATACAGGGAGGACGTTTGGCAAAGCAACGCAGCGCGTGTCGGCTCGAGTTTGCGCTTGATTCACCTATCGCCGCCCGCCGAGCGAGCCGTGGTTCTTCGGTGACTTCAAGCCACACGTTAAATTTTAATTTTAAAGTATTTTAATTCACATATTTGAACACCAGAACATGTCGGACGTATTGAAGAACCAAGTTTTTGTTAGTATATATAAAATTCGTGGAAAGAAAATACAAAATATTTTCAGTACTAATCTGCGAGGCGCTAAGTCATGGGAAACACACGGTTCGAATGGCGGACGGGGACAAGTGAGTCAAGCGTGAGATCGGCTGACCAGCGCTGCGTTGCGTTCCCAAACGTCCTCGCTGTATATGATCATACTCAAATCGAATTGTTTTATTATCTGAACAAAATATCTGTTTCAATTTTTTTTTAAATATTGTTATTCGTAAAAGATTTCTTGCGATACTAATTTATTAACTAAAAATAAATGTTATAGATAATAAAAAAAATATTTAATGTAATAAAATATTCCGGTTGTTAAATATCATTATTGTTTAAATTATTAAATCTAGCCTATAACTATTAATTACATTTAAGGATAATAATCACTTATATATTAGTGTCAAGTTAATTAAATTACCATCTATTATTTTACCAAAATTGAACCGCTAGTTAAGAAATTTATCTGTCATACATGTTATATAAACCAAAAAATAAACTTTGGTATTATAAATACGATAAATTTGTCCGAGAATTGAAATCGGGTTCTTCCCATTTGGACGAACATTAAAAATAACGATGTGATTTTTATTCGTCAGTTTGGATAATGAGCACCAAATTAATTTTTAAATCACAAATATTTTTATTTTTAAAAAAATAATTTAAAAAAACAACAAAGCAGGTAAATTAAGTATGTGACGAAAAAGAAGAGATTTAATATGTCCAGAATTTTGAGAATTTTCAATAATTATTATTACTAATTTATAAATATTTTGTAAAATAAATAATGTCAGAATGCCTATGGGATGACGTCTTCAAAAATATTATTAATATTACATATGCACTATTATCTTTTGGTTAAACATCCATTATTCGTTCTACTTGCATTTCACTAACTCAGTTTATCATTTAATTATAGATATTTACGAAAGTTTGTGTGAGAACCATAAATTATGTATCACTATATATTTACGACCTGTATTTGTCAAAGAAACTGTTCACCTAAATTATTATTATTATTACTAACCAGAAATGATCAAGAAAAGCAACTTATGAAAAGTAAATTATAAATATGATCCTTGATATTATATACCGATTTATTTTTTCTACTAGTTTGTTTAATCTGAATAAAAAAAAAAAGGAACTGAACCCAGAACTTACTTGTTTGAGAGTTTTTTTAAAAAAATAAAAATCTTATGAAATAATTTTATTTTCATTTTTTTTTCTTCACAGAAATCCGTGTGGACATAATTCCCAATAAAAATTTATATCCTAGACTTTCAATGTATCCTATATGTATCAATGAAAAACATTAAATATTGCTTGTAAATCACGTTTCGATAAAATGCATTTCCATTCTTAATATTTTTATAATGAGTTAACGGAAGCTAAATTTCCAAACATTTTTTTTTTTAAAGTAGACACTTTTATAATCCTATAGTTGAAATATGATTTTAAATAATAAGAAAACAAAGGGGAAAAAAAATGGAAAACACTGTTCACAACTCTTGAGATATTCAGAAGTTTAAAGCGGTCGAACGTTCAGTCAACAGCTGGGAGACACTCATCCGTTCCCCGCGAGCTGGCCACAAGCGATCGACGGCACCTGCTGCGAATGTAGTCTCCGGCTCATCGGCGGCACTCTCGTCGCTAGATGGAACTACCGGTAGCGGAGAAAAGTATTCGTGCTTTAGGGGTATAATCTTAACCTAGCGTGTTCCTCAATCAGTGATCAATCTAATGGAAGGTATGTCCTATTCTCGTCTCCTGATATTTTAATTGTGTACACTGATTTTTTTTTCTTTAAATGTAGATATTACCTGCTTTACTCTGTTTAGTATATGAACACGAGAAGAGAAATTCTTGCATCTAATACTGAAGCACCAAAAACTACACTTCAACAGACCTACGGTGTATAACTGCATACTACAAATCTACTGTAATACTTCTACAATAACTACTACTACTACTACTACTACTACTACTACTACTACTACTACTACTACTACTACTAATAATAATAATAATAATAATAATAATAATAATAATAATAAATTGTCTTACTTATACGAATCAGAGCTGAATCCGGGTCACTTTTCGTGATCCGGAGACCCGATAACCCGGTCCAAAACCAGACCCCATTGACCCGGTCTGGGAAACAATTAATTTCGAATTTCGTGGTCGTATTTTCCGTGCTGCGGGGCTAACGTCCCAGGTCTTGGTCACCCCTGATAGAAACACTATTCAAACGCAAGGAAATAATTAAAAGCTCTGTTTTGCTCTCCGGGTTACCGCGTCCAAAACTTGACCTGGTGCCCTGTTTCAGCTCTGATATCAATCTACGTGATCTTTTCTGAAATTCGTAGACGTTTGATGTCACCTCATCCACACAAATAATTTTATATTATTATACTTGTTTGAAGGCCCTTTTCCCCCTCTTATTTTAAATTTGTAAATATTTTGGCTCAAGATATATGTACGGCACATGATGCTACAAGTTATCTAATAATTGTCTATAAATATATTGTCCAGGTTAATAGCAACGTAACGGCGAAACAAGTGTATCTAACGTGAATGACCGTAGATTTTAGCCGAAAGTTATTTGTAGACGGATTTCTTCCACAGACACCTGAAGAATTTTGGAAAGGCCTAGTCTGCTATTTTTTATTTATTTATTTTTTCATTCATACAGCATATATTTTGTAAACTTATTTGATATTACCAACGTGTTTTATTCACCAAGTAAAGAAACTAAAACACGGAATTGGATAAACTCAAAAATTAAAATTCATATAATTATATTCTGACAGGTTTTTACAGGATTTTCCTCAGTCACACCAGACAAAATAAAAGCTTATGTGATTAAAACAATCTACGGTAATTTTTGAAATCATAGTCAGGAAGTGGTTTAATCTCAACTATTTTTGTAAGTCAATGTGATTTCACAGAAACATACAATACGTAAAAAAAAAAAAAAAAAAGTAACAATATTTTGAATTACTTAATACACAAATTGAATCAGCGCCATAACCTTTAGAAAGATAGACCTGAAGAATTCTTTCTCATTGAATTGAATTAATATATTACCATTAGGTTCAGGCCGGGATAGAGCAAGGAAGAGGATGTTGGAGTCAGCGAGGGCCTAGTTGGTATGTAACATGAGGGCATTTGCCTGGTGTGACTGAGGAAAAACCCTGGAAAAATCTGTCACGATGGACTGCCGCTAGGATCGTTCCCAGGACCTTCCAATTTCAAAGTCAAAGCTCTACAAACTGAATACAATTCTTCTAATAAGCTAACTTTTTATAAATAATAATAATAATAATTGAAGAAGAAAAAGAAGCTTTCAATGTAATATAGGCTATATTATTTCTGTCCATTTTTGTAAGGTGTAGAAATTAACATTATATTTATAGCCAAAGACAAGGATTGAACATTATTTTAGATTATAATGAAAAGGTGGAAGCAAAATTCAAATTGATCTTAACATTGAAATACAGTCAAACACTGTTTCCAAGTTTAGGATCTTTTTTTCGTTAGTTCATAACACAACCAGGTATTAAATTCTAAGCCGATCGGTGGAAGGGCTCTCATCCAAAAATCATTTCTAACAAATGCATTCCATCCTAGTCATTGATCTGTAATTGACCCATAGAAACAGAAGAGCCATGATGTGCGATGGTGGGTGGGTCCCATCCCTTCCTAGAAAATCGGTGGATAGACCTGAGCCCACCCTGAATTTAATCTCTGAATACAACACTGCTGAATCTGATATGCGTTGTTTTACGGTGCAGTAAAATTTTAGTTTTATATATATATATACTTTCAGGCATTTTTGACTCAAGCAAAAATAGGGGAAGCTGAGGACATGAAAAGGAAGGTGGTCAGAACCTTGATGAAGACACCATTCCAGCATTAGTCCGGTGCGATCGAGGGAAAATACTGGATATTTGGTCGCTAGGCTTGAACCCAGGACACTCCAAATGATACACACCCAGAATTAAGCTACGGATTCGTTCGTTGCAATACAGTCAATACAAAACCAAAACATTGACATACTTGAGAGTTTTTAATATGCACTATCTACTGGTTAAAATAATTGTATGCATGGCGGCTTTATAAAAGAACAATATGTTAATTAGTTTCGAGCTTAAAAGTGTATCTAAAACAATATTATTATTTTTTTAATGAAAACATGAATTTTGTTTTAACATATACTTCCGTTCGTAATAACATGAATTAAATAAATTACATGTTCCTGCTCCGTGGACAGACCCACATACTCAAAAGAAAGCAGACTTGTTTACTAATAGACGCTAAACTGATCCTCAGAGTATATATAAAGAAATTGCAATTCTTTTTATTCAAAACTCAAGGAAGTAAAGATGAGATATTTCCAAAGAGTGTTAAATTTCTTTATTATCAATTAATAGTGTCTAAATCTCCATTCTCGCCGATTACTAATTTGTAATAGTCCTATATATATTTATATATCTTTTTTTCCTTGCCAAAATTAATCATAAGTTAGAATTTTTTGTTGGTATTACTACACTCCATATGTTTATTGTTTGTTTATGCATGGTAACGCTATTACAAAAAATAATCAGTATTAAATTTTTATCAGTTTACTGCCAACGTTTCAAAGCCTTTTAAAAGATTCATTTTCCGAGAACACCGTTTTCTAAAATTGCAATTAACATAGTTATTTGAATGCGTGTCAGTTGAAACATTTACGAGACTATATTTTAGTCTAATAAAGGAAAGGTGTTGAACTTTATAAAATTTTCACAAATTACTTGTTATTTACAAGTTTATAACGTTGCACAATATTGCCAGTAAGTTTGCAAATTCTATGCTTTTTTAAAAAATGTATGCGTTCTTACTACATTTTTCATTGCCTTTTGACATCGATGGCTCAGACTTGGATAGAGTAGTGTAAAGCGACGTTCCGTAAACTATTTTCAAGTGGGGACCAATGTTATTAGTTGGTAGGTTCAACGGACCACCCTGCGCTTGCCCAAAGATAGGCCTCGAGGCCCATCTGTGGTACGCGGACCACAGTTTGCGGAACGCTGCTGTAAAGGATGTTGGAAGGAGTTAGTCAGGACCTAAGTTGAAAGTACCACCCTGGTATTTGTCTGGTGTGACTGAAGAAAACCACTGGAAAAACTTCAGTCAGGAAAGTCAGCCGCTGGTATCGAACCCAGGCCCGTCCGGATGTGAAGCCAATGCTCTACCAACTGAGCTACGGGTGCTTGGTTTGTTACAAAATGAGTTTAACAATATCAAGCTCTAATTGGCTAGTTGCAACTAAGCCATAATGTACGGAATATACCTAAATCATTTTCCACAATTTACTTGGGATTGTGCTATAATGGCACACACTGCACATCGCAACATCAGTAGGAGACTTCTTTCAAGAACGACTTGTTTTGCAGTCTCGAGAGTATGGATTCATGCTGGTGGTGTGAAGGGGCAGGAACGAAGTTTTGAATAGCGGGTATAGTGGAGAGGAAGTTGCGACGTTGCCATATTTTACTCCATTTATTATGTGTTGGACAGCGAGGCCGGTACACCAAGGTAGCCACATCAAGAAGTGAAATTTGGCGGCACTGAGTATGACGTATGACTATACATCACTGCGTCTACGCAATAACAGCTATCCCTTCTGTGAGTTGGAGGCGTGGCTACAAGATACAATGGTATATTCTTTAGAAGTATAGTAACAAAGACCGCTGAGGAGGCGATGATGGCTCTAATCTTGTTTACACTTCAGTGATTGTAGCTGAGAGTTATCAATGGTTTTTCCTCACTTTCACCGGGTAAATACCAAAATAGTAGCTAGAATAAATGTAGTACTTGCAGAGAAGGTACTGTCTTCACCCCTTCATCCGGAAATTTATGTTTGCCGACGAACACCATTTTTACAACTTTAGATGGGCTTATAGCATAGATGTAAATCAATTGAACCGTCGTAAATATCACTTGCTTCCCAATTGAAAATAAGTTCCAGATCAAAATGCCTTAAATGTGTTGAAAAACGCACTACAGAAAAATTGGCCGCTGCAAGCGATTGAGAATCGAAACCGGATCTTCCAACATCACCAGACATTACTTGGTTGAGTCAAGGCCACATGAATAGTCTCACTGGGTTTGTTGTTGTCAGGAATGTATCCGGAAAACAACTGGAGGGAGTCCAGAACTTTTTAAAGGGTGTCAAAAGTTGACATTTCAGTTGACCAATGAAGTATGGTTGTAAAATATATACAATTACTCTTCAAATTATAACAGAAATCGGTATTTCGGAGGGAGTCTGCAACCCCTGGATTCTCTCCATGGATATTTCCCTGGTTGTGATGGCGGTAGCATCCGGCCGCCAACTGGAAGATCTGTGTACGTTCCCTGACCACTGTAAGGACCAATTCTCTATGCATTTTCCAACATGCTTGAAGTTTATTACATTAACAGTTTACAGTACAATCTGAACACATGAATGCAAGAAAGATTATTAATTGAGTTTTGATGCATTTTGCTCGACAAGAAGAAGAGAATGACAGAAAGTCTAAATACTCTGAGCATATTCTATGTACAGGGTGGACAAATATTAAGAACGAATAGTTTAGAAAATTTCTTATCAAAACAAGGAAGAAAGTTATCTTTATCATTTGTAGAATTTCGGTTCGATTCGAGATACAGGGTTTCCAACTTCGAGCCCAAAATTTACTCTTTACAAAGGAAAATCAATGTAAATTTCGTGATAAATAAAAAAAATGAGGTACTCAAGTACAATCTATTTTTCAGAAGCTGATTATTTTTTTATATCAATACGGAGGATATTACGAGATAAAATACGAATGTTATCTGGGTTATCAGTGTTGCAAACCTTGTATAACCTTTACTTTTTCAAATAGCATTACGTCGGTTTATGGAACATTTATCATTCCCTAGCGATGATAAATATAATATGTAAAGCACAGAAAGCACTATTGCAAACTGCGGATATTGTACCAGATACAATTTTCAAAATGTCCCTTTTCCTGGTATAATATTCGCAGTTTGTCACACTGCATTCTGTGCTTCACGTAGAATATCATGTTTATCATGAGGAGATGTTGTTTCCAATATAAACCTTACACTAGGTTGCTAACACTGATAACCCAATTGCATCATATTTTGACTACTAATATCCACCGTATTCATATAAATCAACCCCCTAACACGAAGTTCTATTTTAAAGTAGCATGGTTTCTGATTTACAGCGAAATATTAATTTTATTTACCACTGTAAGGAGTCTATTTTGAGGTGCCAGTTGGAAACCCTGTGGCCTATCTCGAAAACTTTCGAATCCCTGACCCTCATGAGGGCGAACCTAATCCTCACACACCCTCATCCTCACGTTGCAAGGGCCACCCTCGTGCGGTTGAATACTTATGTTCTACAGTACTGTCTGAAAACAAAGAAGGGAGAGAAAGTGCGATACAAATAGAAAGCAAATATAAATTCTCTCTCACTCCCTCTTACTCTTTTTCTTAAATAAAAAAAAAATCTTCTTTACTTACTGTGCAAGACGAACATCAGTGAAGATTGGCTACTTCAAGTGGCCTGGATACACGAGGGGAGATTTGCGGCATTGGACAAGCGTGTGATGTTTCGGGCCACAAGTCTGCTAGAGTTGGCGAAAGAGAAAAAAAAAAGGGAGAGGAGCTAAGTCATGTTCTGCACCACGAAAACATTCTCTTCTACATATAACATATATTTTCTTCACTGATAAGCAATTTACATAAATTCTTAATAAATTTGGAACTTTTTACACTTTTCTTACACAGTTGGAAACTCTGTATCTCATACAGGGTCATTTAATCAAGATTAGATGCGTCAGAAAGTAAGGTTCCCTTCAGATCTCGAGTTGTTTCTTGGTTGAGATGAAGTTCAGACTTTGTCTGCTAGGTGCAGCAATGTCTAGTTTCAGTTCCACGTGAAACCTGAATAGTACAGGTATCCCGTGTGCGTTGCGCATGCGCTGTGAATGGCCCATGGTACATGTAGAGGTAGCGTTTCACATTTTCTTGACCTATGACACGAAGGCAGTCCCACGCTTAACCGTCTTTACCTCCCAACGTGCCCAGGAGTACCAAGGACACTTTAGTACTTCATTGTATAGCAAGATGAATGCACCTCCAAACACCAGGCATGGGAGCATTGAAGAAAAAGCCTCCAGTGTCCTGGTCGGGATTTGAACCCGATTCGTAGTCAGACACGCTACCGCCTGAGCTAGGGTCTGCATATCCAAAATGACTACTAGACATGTCAGTGGTCTGTCAGTTGTCGAAGAACCCACTTGTCGCATACTTTTTTGTGCCCTAAAAGTTCATGCAGAATGTCTCAGACTGTCATGGCATCATGTGAAATATTAAACTGTTCTTCCAACTTCGTAAGTGTCACTCAGCGACTAATTCGCAAAGTTTCCTCAATTGGAAGAACAAGATCTTTAAATGTGGAGACCTTAGGTTCATCTTTCAGATTCACGCGAACGATACTAAATTACGGATCGCAACCAGCTTGCGATTCATGGTTAATTCTGAATTGGAACTCTTGCTCTTTGGCGCACGAAAACCGAATAAATGTTCAAAACTCTTCTTTGTGTTCGTCACTATGTATTATTGTTCGGGATTTTGGTGGAACTTTAACTGGAAACTCTTTCCACCTAACAGTCAAGGTCTGAACTTTATCTCAACCAAGGAGTAGCTTAGTGTATTAATTAGGGAACGTTACTTTCTGACCATCCCTTGCATATTAAACATCTAGTAGCAGATATAAAGGAAGTGTTTACCTCATATTGAACAAAATTATATGATAATGGTACTTGTAGAACATATCGAAACGTATAATAAATTTTATCCAATAAAACAGAACTAAATAGCTTTATTCATAAAGAAGCATTCTCACATTGAGCGAAAAATTCTGTTTAAAATATTCGTCGCCTACTTTAGATAAATTCTCCGAGATGTTATCGATTTTTAAATAATTATTTATGTCGTAACTTATCAAACAAATTAGTCTACATAGTTTGTTAATACGCTACTGTTATTGACTCACTTTTACAACGTGATTAAAGCTAAATCCAAGTGGGTTTTCCCGCGCTTTTTGTTTTGCGTCAATTACTTAAATTTCAGTAGAGGAAAACAGAAATTACGTAGCTTTCACAGATCAAAGTTCGTTTCGTCCTTCAATAATGAATATAATTAGTTTTAACAAAAGAAAATAATAGTAAACTCAGGATTGTGTGCAGACAGTATTGGGACATTATTCTGTCCAAAAAGTGTCTGCACACAATCCTGAGTTTACTATTAATATTTTGTTAAGACTATAATTGTATTCATTATTGAAGGACGAAACGAACTTTGGTCTGTGAAAGTTACATAATTTCTGTTTTCCTCTACTGAAATTTAAGTAATTGATGTAAAATGAAAAAGGCGGGAAAACCCACTTGAATTGAGTCTTAACAAGTTGCTATGAAAATGTTCTAGCAACATATACCGAAACGTCAGCAGCAGAAAATAATAAAACTATTTAAAATAATATCTTCAAAAGAACTGCTACGATTGTCTTTAATATCTATATTTGAAACTTCATCGCCTTCCTTAAGAGGTAGCGGTACTTGGTTGCTACGGCGGACTGCTAAATAAGCGTCAAATTTAAAATGGATTTTCAATTTTTTTTAAAGAATATTATGGGTTTATCATGTTCTTTAAAAAAAAAGGCTCAATAGCCCCTTAAAAATAACACATGGCGCCATAAAGGTAAATAATTATAGTCCTTATCAAGTATTAATCAAGGTTATTTAAATAACCTGTATAAAAATTTTCTTATCAAAATTTCGATTATAATAATCCATATTTCTAAACAGAAAAAATAATTTAAAAAACTTTTTAAAGACATTCTTTTCTTAAACAATTCGTACTAAAAAGTAAAATAATAATAATTTTGTTTATGCATGACTAAAAAGAAAAGCATGAGGCGCGCTCTCATAATATGCAGTCACTTTATAAATTCTTGAATTGGCGCGCTCCATACTTTTCTTTACAATCATGCATAAACAACATTATTATTTATTTTTTTTTACTTTTTAGTACGAATTGTTTAAGAAAAGTATTACTTTAAAAAGTTTATTTTATTATTTTTTCGAGTCATTTCGGAGTTTTTCTCTCAAGTTAATGTTTGTGACCCAAATCCTAAAGTGTTCTGCAACCGTTCCAACGCAGCATCGCTGTAGGCTAGTATTTATTTTAGGAAGAAGTCGATTATTTTTTTAAAAAAATATGCTTTCAAAATATAAATATATAGAAATATATGAAAGAAACAATGAAATCTTGTATTGTCACCCGACTTACATCACTGCAAAATCTCATCATTGTATGACATCGGGAAATGAGTTAAATTAACGTTCCAAGATTTGAGGACACCACGAACCATTGTGAACTAAAGAAAAAAATGTAAAAATAGCTCGCAAGACCTTCATTTAAGTACCTTCACAATACCATACAATATAGTAACAGGGCTATTGAGTCAGCTATTTCGAAATAGTCGGATGAAACTATGATATTTACGGAAATGTGTGAAAAAATCAATGTTAAAATTGGACGCTTATTTTGCAGGCCGACACAGCTAAGTACCTCTCCCTCTTAAACGAACAATTCCTATCTGCACAGTGTAGGAACCAGCATAGTTTCTTTTAAAAAGAAAACAGTATCTAAATTACTTTTACACATACAATTACGCCAAACTACTAAGTTTATGATAAGGTTTTCTTCCTTATATTTTAGAAATCGAAACTCTAGTAATAAGAACGGACAAGAAGAGCAATAAACTTCCAGGTAAAGAAAACATAAAATATTTTCGGATTAGTAAAGTCTTTATAATTTGGAATGAAAGGTTGTGGGAATTTGACAGAACAGCAGTTGAAGGGAAAGGTGCTGTTATAATGAATGAGAATACAATAAATGATGATTTTGAAAGACCACTGACCAATAACTATAGAGGTGGAAACAGGAAGAACGGTGAAAATATGGTGGAGTTGTTTTAATAAAGCAATTTAAGATCAAGGGTGAACACAGGAATAGATATTATACAGAATAGGTTGTTAAAAAGACTTAACTTATTTTCATCATTAAAATAACGTGGTGTAAGGTAATGGTAACAGAATGTTTTATTCATTTCGTACATTCAAAATATTCCAAAACACTTCTGAATTTGTTTCATTAGCTTGTTAGGAAGTTGTATGTGTGTGTGTGTGCGTGAGAGGGTAAGTGTTTGTGTGTCTGTTAGTAATTGGAACCATCCGAAACATATAGGGGGTAAAATATAAGGGGAAGATCTTGTGTTCACCCCGTGTACCACATCCCTTGAATACAAAGCACGAGGTCGTCTTCTTTTTTTTCGTTCACCGCTGAATATCATAAACCACACGCAAGATAATTTCTTGAAAAGTGGGAGTTCTCGCATTCTCGGTAACAATGTTGTTTCCCCTACCTCTGACCCCAACGCCCCCTCTCTCTCTCACTCTTTCTCTCCAACACACACACACACACACACAAAGAAACGATTAAATAAACCCTACCATTTTTCGCGTTTGATGTCACAATATAATTTACCTTACATAATTTACTGCACGAGTTTTTCTTGAACACCCTGTTCATCCCCTTCTATTCTTCTTTACCCCTCTATTTTTTTCTCTAATTTTCTCCTCATAATATACCTTGTTTTGCTCTTCACATAATAGCCATCCCGCTGTCACACTAAATAGAGTCTCGGTTCATGAGTAAACCTCATCATAGTGAATATCTCGTTTATTATTTTTTTTATAACATGCGTATCAATAAAATTAGTTCGACATTCATACATATATACGCACATGTCCTCACTGAAGACTGGTCTTCCACAAATTGTATGTGATGTTTCATTCATTGCATATGTAGAATATATTGAAATTTGGAGATGAGATTGTGGTTTGGTGGTCACGTTGGCCATTTTCTGCAGCGTAATCAATCGTGAATCGTGGCTGAACAAAGTGATTGATAGTTCTGTGTACTAAAAGTGTGCTGGGGGGGGGGGGAAGTGGTTTCACGGGAAGTCGATAACCTGGATATTGTAATGTATTGGATTAGTCAAATTACGTTGAACGAGATGTCTGGATATGACATGTACAGTGCTGTTCATTTTGATCACCAGTTCGGATTGAGTAATCGACATTGGGGTAACAGCGACGTTTTCATACTGACAGGGTAATGTTAAAAATTCATTAATAAAGCTAGAGATTTCTCCTTGAAACAGTGAAAAATGAAGAAATTTATGTAGAATAAAAGTTGTGAAGTGACTTGAGATTACGGATTTAGAAAATATGTAATTTGACTAGCAAGAAATATGTTTCATGAAAATTGAAAACAGGATGTCGACAAACGGATTGAATTATTCCCTCTACTACAAAAATATATGCATATTTTGTGTGTGTGTGTGTGTGTGTGTGTGTGTGTGCGCGCAACAATGAAATTGGTGGATTTAAATGGCAATAACCAATTTGTTTGATGTTATCCTCGTGACCCAAAATATTCTGGATTCGAAATGTGATATTATGACTGAAACTATGTTCCTTGTTTATATTAATATTAAAATGAAATTACAATTTATAATTTAACACTTTGAGAAACACCTGAGTTGTAAGTCCATCACAAGTTCGAAGGATGACGTTTCTCAGTGATCATTCTTCTGGGAAAAGGGTGGGTGAAGGCAATGTCCAGGTTCTTATTTGTAAATCGGTATTCGACTGGTGAAACCTAGTGTTTCTTTCAGAAGATTTCGTTCGGGGGGGCCTCACGAAAATTATAATAATGTATTATGACTCCAATGTACTAAAACATGAAATAACAATAATGTCACTTAACAATACGTCGTAATTCCTTAGTTAACATCAAAATAACATGAAACAATGTTTATAGATTGCGCTGTTATATACGTATTTCAGTATACATGTGAGTAATACAAGTGCTGAGACTAATTCTCCCGGGGGTGCGGTTGAAGACTCCCGGAAGGGGGAGTAAAGCCCCCAAACCATGCCTGAAAGGAACAGTGGTGAAACCGAGATAGATCCTAGAACAGAATCTTCTACAGCAGGATTCAAATCTACATAACTCTTGTAGTGCTACATTCATATTGTTCTTATCAATTACATGAAGTTAATCCTGAGTTACTGTATTTAAGCACGGTCAAAATCTTTACTTTTCGATAGTTTTGGACGCAGTTTACACTATAAAGAAAGAAGTGTACTTCGGGTATATCTTTTGCATACTATAAATAACTGGTGTGTAATTTCAATATGCGAAGTCCTAAACAAATGTTTTCTTTTTACAAGTAATAAATAGTTTCTGATAGCGTAAAGAAGAAAAAAGGATGTTAGCGGGAGAGGGGGAGGAAATCCGTGTTGTCTTGATGACAGCCTTTGTCTTGATCAACTTAGCTATGAAGAACACACTAAATTTGTCGCATTTCTTGCTACATATTGAAGTCGCGAAATTGTTACTTTATCATGTAAATAGCTATTCTACAATGTAAATGGTTATTTTACAATGTAAATGGTTATTTTACAATGTAAATGGTTATTTTACAATGTAAAGTGTTATTTTACAATAGAAAAGGCTATTTTAGAATGGAAATGGTTATTTCAAATTCTAAATGGTTCTTCTACAATGGAAACGGTTATTTTACAATGTATAATGGTTATTTTACAATTAAAATGATACTTTTACAATGTAAATTATTATTTTACAATGGAAAGGGCTATTTTACTATGTAAATGGTTATATTACAATGAAATATGGTTATTTTACAATGAAAATTGTTATTTTACAATGGAAACTGTTATTTTACAATGAAAAGGGTTATTTTAAAATGGAAACTGTTATTTTATCATATAAAAGTTAATTTTACAATCTATATATCGTTATTTTACGATGGAAATGGTTATTTTACAATCAAAAAGGGGGACGTAAGCAGAATTTGACATTGTAGTCTCACTATATACTTATCCATACTGAGCGACTTTCTCAGTGGACAACTCTTATTAAATAATAGTAATATTAAACATAATAATAAACAGAGACAAATCAAATGTGCTACTATATTATTAATAAATTGTTTTATGACCATTGTTGTTTGTAGTTAAAGATACCACTAAAGAAATCCTTACCTGGTGTGATGTATTCGGGACTCGACCTCTGTGATATAAGGTCATTTTGTGGAAGGAACGGAGGTTCTGGGTTCAAACTGCCGAATTCTCCCATGGGACCAGTCCCTGGCATCGGCGGTGGTTGATCTATGGAACCCGGTACACCTACAATGAAGAAACCTTCTCTTTATTAATGTGATTCTTCTAATTAACGTGTAAAAATTTAATTCTATAAACAATATTGGATTACTAGCAGTTGATATTAACACTAAACAAGGATACTCGAATTTAGTGTTGCCCACGAGACGAGATTTAGGTTGTGTCGTCTCGAAAATGTTTTGTCCAGAGTGTGTCTAGTTTCGAAAAGATGTATATTTTACATTACGAGAGCTCTCTCTGTCTCGTCTCGTTTTCTACAGCCATTTCTCTGTCTCGTCTCGTCTCGTGGCAACACTACGTCGAATTTGAAT
The DNA here is from genome assembly GCA_022664845.1 of Lepisma saccharinum. NCBI lineage: Eukaryota > Metazoa > Arthropoda > Insecta > Zygentoma > Lepismatidae > Lepisma > Lepisma saccharinum. The sequence continues at coordinate 106,802 of JAGDQP010000487.1, read as the reverse complement.
TTATTTCCAACCCAGAGTAAAGACTTTCTATATCCGATATTTTCTATAGTTATAACCAATTGGAACTCTAATGGGGATTTTGACGCATGCGCAGAAATTGGAAAGTGAAATTCGTAGTTTTAGGGATAGGAGATGATATTTTGTGATCCGAAAAGGAATGTTGAAGTTTTTTCAAGGTACTTAAGAACTCCTTAAATAACATATTTTTTTAAAATATTACTTATACAAATAAAACAAACTCTACAGTGAGGATAAATATAGAATATTGGAAACTAATATCCTTAAAGAACAAAAGAACAATCTTGGTATATTTCAGCATAATTTAAAGTTTAAAGAACACATAAATGTAACTACTTTGCAGTTAAAAAATAATAAAGTTTTTAATTCAACCAATAGAGTGAATTCACCCCAAAACAAACCTACATATTGTTATATACGGCATTACAGATCTAAGATTGAATGTGCTATGATAATATGACCAAAACAGATTTTAAGAGAAATGAAATAATAAAAAAAAATATATGTTCTCAAATTATTGTGTTATCAGTTTAAATTATTATGCTACTCGCATAGGGTACGAATATTGGTATACTTCCAAACTGAACCCTTGTTTAATTTAAACGTAAGGAAAATGGATATGCAATTTATTGAGCACTAACTTTCATATCGTGCTTAAAGTAAGAACTTTAAGTACGACACGATAGTTTAATCAGGAGAAAGGGAAAATTCAAGGGTACTTTAACCAGAATGGTAGATAATTATAACATATTAATTAAAGGAGAAAATCCACAATGGAAATAACATACGACAAAGCGAAAAGCTAATTAAATTTACGGCAACTACAGTACCCTTTAATTATATTTTAATATTTTAGTAGCCCTGTATGATATTATGTCATGTAATTATCAAATAATTTTATATTTATTTCTTCAGCAATTGTGATGGATTAATAACATAATTACTGATGTGACTGTTTGTTATGAATTTGAAGTCTCTTAGGTAGCTTTGGCTCAAGCAGAATGGATGATGATTGAAGAATTGGTAGAATGAAGAAAGTGGGGGGAAATGGAAGACCCCTCCGCAAGAAAACCCTTGCACCAGACATGAACATTCCACCACTGAGCCACCACAGCTCCTCTAGATGTGTATGTAGTGTCGTAAAGACATTAATTGATTCAAAATTGTTTTATAATCATTAATCAGCATTAGTAATATTGACTCGTAGATTGATTGAATTTATTTATGGCCTTTAGGCAACTTTAGCTCAGGCCGAATATTGACTTCTTTGTTGCTCATAGCATGTAAATAAATTTATTATTATTACTACTACAGATCCTCTTCTTTAGCCCTAAGTAATGGAATAGTCTGCGATATTCTTTTTTTTATTAGTAAATAGATCCTTACGATATATAAAACGTAATGTACTATTTGCTGTAAAACTGACAAGTTTTATCCAATTGGACGACAAGTTATCAAAAAAACAACAACAAAATCTGAATATTGCATTCAGAACAACTACTTAAATATTACTGATCTCCCATCAGTGTCCATTTAACTGAGGGCCTCGATGAAACGAATACATTTCATCACTTGTTTTTAGCAACCTCCCTCCCTTCCGGTGTTGCTGTACCCCCTGTTGAGTCCACTCTTCTCCACAGACAGCACGGGCTCCTCTGATAGGACGAATTTATTTAAAACTTCAACCATCTGACTATTTTGTCTGCCCCATCCATTTATTTGTTGGAAACCCGCCTTTTACAAGTCAGGCTCTTTCTTTGACTGGCTAACAGCCATGTTCATTCGTCTTACAAGATAACTGAATATACAGAACATTTGCATTGCATATAACAAAAAAAAAATGTTCTCTTATTTCTTTTTCTAAAGAACAATAAAAAAAAACTAGAAGAACGGACTCCCTGTAGGGTAAGACTATGAAAATCCGGACAGCGGGGAATCGTGACCATGTTATGACATGCAGCCTTCAACAACCTCGCCCGGTGCTTGGCTATCACCACAGGTGAAGCACCGGCTAATCTCTTCATGTTATCTCGGGGTCACTGTGGTGGTGCTGGCAGGTTATGCTATAGAAACAGAACCTTGCGACGATTAGACATCCATCATATAAGCACACTAACGCCATTTTATATTTTGTTATTTAAAAAAAAAGAAAACAGTGGCCACGCCTACATTATGGTCTTAAATCTGCTTACATGCAGTGTAGTTGTGTTGTTCTTATTTACAGCACTTCCTGACTTTTTCAAGTGGTTGATTTTACAGTCAATCCACGGACTTCTAAAAGAGTACTGTCTTGTAAACTTTAAGACCTGAGTTCGGTTCTCCTTGAAGATGAGAATTATTTGTTTATTAACCTTGAACATGACTGTAGGGTACTTGTATGGTTGTTTCGCAGTATCTAAAAGTAACTAATTTTGAACTTGTACTACTCTGTCTTATCAATTCAACTAGTCTATTCGGCACATCAAACATATCAATTGTAGATATTTCGATAAATTTTCTTAATATCGACTCACATCTGCTTTCAATCTAATCCAGGTGAACGATTATTAAAATATAAACGATATAACCGGTCTACTGCTCAGTCTTCGTGATATTATTTTCCATGCGTTTCTGTAGTTTCACCCTGGATGTAAATGCCGAGATAGTAGCTAATTTAATAAGGCTCTGGTCGCAACTTTCCCCATTCTCGTCCCGGCACAGTGTTCACGTCATGTCTCAGATTTGTAGCAGTATTTGAACATAGGTCCCTTTGAAATACATTTATGATATTCGTTATATAAACAAGAAAAATGAATATCAAACTTTCTCCTTTGATTTCGGGAAACAGGGTTTCCATATGCGGGTCGAAAATCATTTTCATCAAATAGTAGGCCTACATGAAATGAATGCTTCACTATATATCATTAACGATGAATTAAACAAAAAAATACGTTTACATCAACATAGTAAATATTAGGAACTTGAGTTGGATACCACTGAGTTATCAGTATTGCCAACCTTGTTTAAATGTTATTTTTAATGGCAGTACATCGGTTTGCTAAATGCTAAGTATCCTCTACTGATGATAAATATTAATATGTAAAGTTCAGAATACATTATCGTAAATTGTGAAAAAAAAATACGAGGTTAAAGGTAGTATAGTGATTCAGTATCAGAGGCAGATTACAGGGGTCTAAAGGGGCTTCAGCCCAGACCTTACCTTAATGACTACAGAGAGTAGATGATGGGGACCCTAACAGATTCTTTCGCCCACCCCGTAATAGGGACCTAACCCAGCACTGTTCAGTACGCATATACAGTATATGTCTACATTCAGTAAGTCTAGACCAAGCCATTATTGAAATTATTGATTGGGATGAGAACTTCGAAACAAAAAATAAGATGTCGTAACTACATGTGGAGAATTGAATCATAATAGCATTGAGTAAATACGTACGTCATACGATACGATAATAGCTTAGAAACCAGTGGCGTCCTCAGAATATCTCCACGGGGAACAAAATTACAAAATTTCTTATAGGAGCTGAGACAAATTTTGACTTTAATGGAACTCCCGCTGAAAACGCAATATTTTTTTTAGATGAAATATTTTTTAACGTATTATTTCGTACGGGTACGAAGGTTAATTTTGATTGGACCATCCATCGCTAAAAAAAAGTTAAAACTATTGAATGGAAGAGCATTGAAATAAAAATGGTATTATAATAAAGCATTATACAGAAATGAAATGTTGTGTTTGGAAAAACAGTGGCGTGCAAGGAAAAGTACAAAGGGGAGAGTTTAACTTGAAAAATAAATTGTGGTCTAAAGTTTTTTATAATCCTAATTATTATCTGGGTTGCACACAGAAAGCAACCCGATTAATAAATAGAATTTTAAAATGGGGTTAGTTTTTAGTTTGATTGAACTATTGCTAAATTCTTTCAAGAACTTTCGTATGAAAATATTTTAATAAACTCTACTGTTTGAGAGCTAATTAGACAGAAAGAGTCCGAATTCTAAATCGGAATATCTATGTTTATTAAGAGAGAGAAAAATAAAGGCAGAGACAGAGAAAGGGAAGGGGGAGGGGAAAGGCGACGGTGAATATTATGTTTGTGTTCTTGATGACTTAATTCCACAACAATAATTAGTTAATTACATATATTATGAAAGCCTGTGTCTATGTACATATATGCATGTGTTTACGTGTAAATCTGTCTTCCCTGTGATATTACGATTATACTCTCTCTCTCTCTCTCTCTCACACACACACACACACACACCTACACACATCACACTCCCCCCTCTCTTTCTCTATGTCTCTGTAGAACATTCTATTCAATGCAGTTGAAACGACACAACTAGGATCGATGTCAAAATACGTTTGCGTGTGTAATTTTCCCCGGCATGTAAACAACTTTGTTTCCACAAGGCTTTGGCAACGCTGTATGAACAACACCTCTATTTTGCTGCTTCTTCCCCACTTTCACCTTTGTCTCAATCCCACCTCAAATCATACAATCCCTCAAAAACATATATACCACATGCACACCTACAGTTGTCATGCAATTAGCAGGTAGCTAGCTGACTGACTTCCTATTACGTATTCAAATCTCAATTCAATATAACTAATATGTCTTATTTTTAGTTTTATATTCTTTTTTCCCCCCTAAGAGAACGTTTTTTGTTTTCATTATTTTTAAGTTGTACAGTCAATTGAATTTATATCCAATATGATGTACCTCTTTCTTCTAGAGTCTGAATTCAGTGTGTGTGTTTGATTCTATACTCTTAATTTCTAAAGAATATATCCTCTCCCGTAGCCAAGCCCACAAGTGCACAAAAGGGAGATGCATTGCTATAGATTCGTATACATTCTAGTGAAATGGCGCCTAATTCATTTCCTGAGAAGGCGGCGTGGATCAAGAAATTGTCCTATGCGAACGGAACACTTTAAGCTGCGCGGTAACTTTGCGCAGTCCAAAGAATGGACTATATATCGTAGTCGCTCTTCGCGCTGTACTACGGCTACGTACCCCTATATTCCTCCCCTGTACCCCCGCTATCTCGGCTTCAAATTTTCATAACTCTTACTATAGACAAGAAATACGATAAACAGTGCCAAAGATTTTGATAGATGATGGTGTGTATTTTGGACAGATGTGAATATTTTGAACAATCTTGAAAGTTCATGGGAAAAGTGAACTGATGAAGACTTGCCATAACCTACCAACAGATACAGATTATGTTAACACTGCTAGGCACGAGACCTGTAGTTCAAAAAGTCTATTCTGATCCTCTACACTGAAAACAATCGAAAATTGTGAACAGGATTTTAGTGACTTTAGTTGGTACGAAATGTCTTTGTTCGAACAATAAATCAGTTCGTTAGGACAGCAGTATCTGTCTGTTAAGCGCATATTTTTGTTGCAAACGTATAATAAGAGGTTATTTAAACAGGAAATAACCAAATAGATATGGCTCAGCAATTTACCATTTGGGAGGTCCTGGGTTCGATTCCAGCTGCAGACCATCCTGACTGAATTTTTTTCTAGGGTTTTTCCCTCAGTTACATCAGGGTAATACTGGGAATGTGCTGTACTTTCAAAACTAGGCACTGGCCAACTTTCTTGTTACATCCACTCCCCACCTCTATCTCGGCCTCAGCTACAGTTGCCTAAAGACCATGTATGTTAACATGAGGAACAAGAGAGTTCAGTAACACGTTTCGTACGACGAAAAAAAAATAATGAACAAGTGTGCGTATTTCTTTTGAGAAAGACTAAACATATAACACTTAATGTACACATTATTTAGACCTTTCGTGAACAAAACTAATAGAAATTTAAAGAAATGATGCACTAAAACCGTACGGTATTTTTATTAAGTGTAGTAATTGTTAATTATACGTCTTCTTAGCAGGTTCAATTGGGGCAATTGGTTTGTTTATTAAAACTATAAGCTGTTTTTCTCTTGTAGCATTTCGTAAATATGAATAATATCTTAGTGCAGGGACAAAATTATTTAGTAGGTATCCATGATACGGGACAAGTAGCTATACACGTTCGAAGCAGCTCTTTCTGTTTTTAAGTAAAGATTCCATGAAAAAAACGGAATTTACTCGTCTTTCAACATTTAACCTGATTTCTTACCAGTCATTATCATTAGTATTCTGTCGAAAGCGGCTGGTCCTTCAGGGAAAGTTAAGCCCTCTTCATTCATATCGACCTTTCGCTTACTAGCTATCATTAGAGGATATAAAATTTCCAATAAACTAACGCATTGGGATTTGAAAAAAAATATAATTTTAAAATTGGTTGGAAACATTGACAACTGGGTGCTTGAGAAACGATAAACTCGCGGGATTTTTCTGTTTTCGAATCATATTCATGCCAAGAATGGTGCAGATACGTCTAGCGGTATGGAAGCCATTTGAATTTTACAATAGGTTGGCAGCACTGACAACTGGTGCGCTTGAAGGTGAAAAGTGAAATAATACGAACCTGGTCTAGGCCAAGGCTCTACCTTTGTGCCAAAACTGATCTCTATTTGTCAGTCCATTTTTACGTGATACGACGACATACAAAGGCACTCATTTAAATTTATGTAGATAGATTAAAAAAAAAAGAGTTTTAATTGAACAGTGATTAAGATAAAGTATAAGAAAAGTCCCGAATTAGTCTCGTTTCGGCAATCCTTCCTAATTTCATCCTTTATTCTATTAGTCTGACTCTAATCCCAACTTATGAAGCCATGACACCAAAAGTTGCTGCACACATTTCCCCTTCCCTAATTTTATCCCCCCCACTTTGATGTGTAAAGAGATATGCCATGTGTTTATAAGAACATAATAGTTCATATGTACTTATTTTCCTTGGCACTGCAGTAAATAAATAAGCAGTTTCAATATATTATGTCAGTAGCATGCCCTTGTTAAATATAGACACATACCCAGTTGCACATATCACTTTCTTTTTTATTATCTTGATATTTCATGTGTTTATGCACGCAATCCAACTTACTGTCGAGGCTGCAACTAGTAATGAGCTGGTTGTTTTCATACAGACAAAAGAATATATACTGCAACACAAACAAAAGACGCACGAAATTGCGAAGACTATACACGGAAAATTTCGCTGAAACCAAAAAAAAGACAGAAACACCCTATATTGATATTATATACAGGGTATTCTAAAAGTTGCGGCTACGGATATTACCTTGTTATTCCTCGGCAAATTCTAAGGCGAAAATATTCTTTCGAACATTCTCCTCCGATACGTATTTCTTTTCAGAATTTGAGCGGAAAATCATCAGCTGGCAACACTGTAACAACTATGATTATTTCAGATAGTGTGAAAGTATATGGGCCTCTAGAGTATTACCCTGCAAACTTCCAGATCTAAACTCGATCCTTCTACCGGGAAGAAATAATTATTTACCAAAAAGCTAACGCTTCTCTTTAACTTTATTCATTAAAAATAATAATAAAAACCTTTTAAAAAAACATGCTTTTCTTAAAAAAAATCGTAAGAAAAAGTAAAAAATAATTTTGTTTTCAAGAAACTAAGTTTAGAAAAAAACCTATTTATGCATGACCAAAAGGAAAAGCACGTAGCGCGCCAATTCAAGAATTTGTAAAGTGATTGGGGCGCGCTCCATGCTTTCCTTTCTAGTTATGCATAAATATATATTTTTTTAAAGTAATTTTCTTGGAAACAAAGTATTTTACTTCTTAGCACGAATAGTTCTATTTTTTTAAAAAATAAAAAAATGTGTGTTTCTAAAAAGTTTATTATTATTGTATGGCGTCGGGAAATAAGTTAAATTAATTGAATTTTATTTAAGGCCTTCAGACAACTTTGGTTCAGGCCAAACGGATGATGATGATGATGATGGTGGTGGAAGGATTGGTGGAATGAATGAAGTGGGACGCAAGTGAAAACCCACCCACCTGGCACGAGCCAGGAACGAATCAAGGACCCCATGCACCAGAGGTGAGGCTCCTTTTCGTCCTTAAATTTTCAGAAACTATTCATCAAAGGAAAATTCTGTAAAGAGTATTTTCATCTTAAAATTTGCCAAGGAATAATATGGTAAAGTCCGTGGATGCAAATTTTAGAACGCTCCACATACTTTGATTACTGCGTGTTCTTTCTATGAATTTATATTGTTGTGCTAGCAAATCGTTATGAATTTATGGCCTTGAGGCATCTTTATACGGGAAAGCACGCGAGAAAGAAATCCGCCAGCACTTAGTTTGAAATCCCATCCCATATCTGCATACACGCTGATATGCCAATACGCGATAAAATAAAGGACTTATACAAAGAAATTGTTCTATACTAAAAAAAAAAAGTATAAATTTAAATTTGAAAAGGGAAAACATCTTTTGGACCTCAGGATAACAGTCTTTTGATCAGCTCAGTAACTAACTGTGCAAAAAGCGTACACGAATCACTTTCAAGACAGACATTTTTATAATACCTTGTCTAAAAAAATTAAAACGAGTTTGATAAAGATGTTTACAAAAAGGGTAAAATTAATACAAAATTAAAACGATTTTAGTAAAGATGATTACAAACAGCGTAAAATAAAAACGAAACTAAAAGAATTATGATAAAGATGTTTATTATAAAACGTCGAAACTAAACCGAAAAAAAATTAGTACAGATAAGTACAAAAGTGTTAAATGCGCACAAAAGAAAAAAGACTTCAAAAGAAATGTGTTTAAAAAAGTGTAAACTGAGCGGGAAGATTAAAAACATTTTCATGAAGATAACACAAAAAGAATTACTGGAAAGATGTCTACAAAAAGTTAAAAATGAGCTCTAAACTAAAAGGAACTCTAGTAAACATGTTTACAAAAAGTACAAAATGAGCACAGAACTAAAAGAATTTAAGTAAAAACGTTTACAAACACTCCCAGTATAAAATCAGCACAAAACTAAAAAAGAAATTAATAAAGATGTTTAAAAACAGGGTAAAATATATCAGACTTATAGAAAAGATGTCTACAAAAGAAAGATAAAAATCAACTCAAAACTAAAAGAATTTTAGTAACTATGTTTACAAAAAATAAGTGTAAAATGATGAGCACGAAAATTTAAAAAAAAAATGTAAAAATATTTACAAACAGTATAAAATGAGCATAAAACTTAAAGAATTTTACAAAGATGTTTACAGAAACTGTAAAATGAGCACAGAACTATAACAATTGTCCTGAAAATGTTTATAAAAAAAGCGTAAAATGAACACAGAACCAAAAATATTTTTGTTTAGCTGTTTACGAAAATAGTAAAATGAGAACAGAATTTTAATAAATTTAATAAAGTTGTGTACAGAAATGTTGAATAAGCGTATTTAATCTTGTGTAATCAATACAATGTCAAGTTTACATGTTTGTTTCATGGTTATTTGTTTTTCTTAATTCTTCTTTTAATTGTTATGCACAAGTGGGAAAAACTCATCTCCCGTTTTGCTTCTATCCTCTTTTCATCTTATTCTTCTTTGAAATTACTAAAAGAGAAATATGTTAGCATCATATCTCCTTGTTTCTCATTCCTCTATAGCTTTCTTTCTTCTTTCTCCTTCTCTTGGAAGAGACTATCACTCTCTTTCTTGTCAGCGTCCTCCTCGACAACCTCCCGTCTCTTGGTTCTGGTCCATCCCATTTCAATGAGGCGCACTTCTCGCCCTAATGAGTACCGGGGCCTCAGTAATGACATCCGAGACTTTCCCAAAAGCTTCCACCGTGCTAAAAGTCCTTCTCTGATCTCAGCGCCCCCTGAGCGGCACAACTTCTAAACACTATTCACAGAGCACACACACACACACACACACACATACAGAGTTTGTACGTCTCTTCTTGTTAAAACATAGGAGATCAGCTTTCGCTTTGAGATGAGATCATTGCTGGCTGCTCCTGGTGGTACTGGTATATATGTATATATATATATGCTTTCTCCGGAATCAGTTTCAGTTTCAACGATTCCGATTCCGAAGAGAATTTCTGAATAGATTCCTGAACGGTGACTTCGTTTCATAGCTTTTATTTAATTTTAATTATCGTAAGATATATGAACGATGATGATAATTTCTACAAAATGGTGAAATGAACGTTATTATTATTACAGGTATTATTTCTTTTCATTTATAGGAATTTCTTACAGCCACTCTGCTCCTAAATGGTTCCATCTATTTCTTAAACAGTTTCTACTATGATTTCACTTGTGTGCATCTTTATTTTCTTCTTAATTGTAAGAGAGGCTCTTGAGATTAATAAAACGTCAATAAGGTTTTAGTCTAATCTATTCTATTTGGTTTTTCTTGTTTCTTTCTAAGCCTTTTGCAAAATTTGTGATACCTCGAACTGCATCTACTCCACTCTTGTGTTTTCCTATTATTAATATTATATAGATTTCCCATCATGCACTCTAATACTTTAATTTAAGTAAGCAAATGTATTTTTGATGATCTTATTTGTTAACATTTTGAAAATTTCTGATTGTTTTAAATGATACTCTTCCACAACTGCGTGTTTTTATATGACAACAAAAACATTTCTTTATTCTATAATATGTGATATTTCCCTTGTCTTCGCTAACACACAAAACTCTTTCCTTTTAAAAGCTTTTTTTGGTTTTTTTGTCTTAGAAAGACTTTTATAACAGTAGTGCTATTCTATTCCGGTGTTGGCCATAATTTGGATTGTTATATTTTAGGGAAATCCAAAACTGGTATTATGCAAAATTGGGTCTATCAGAAACCAAATATTTGGTTCTCAAAAAGCTTTTTTTTTTCTTTTTTTATAATCAATTTTGAAAACAGTTTGAAAATATTTTGTTCTTTAAGAAAATTGTTTGGCAGTTTTCGAATTCTGAAATCTGTTTTCAGGTTTACGAAACCTATTGTGTTTTTTCTGACAACCGTAACCCACACCAAAAATGGTTTTGTAGTTGTTTTGAAGTGTTTCGGATTTCTAAAACTGATTTACGGCTTCCTGTTTTCAAAAATTTAAATGTGTGCAAAAAAAACATTTTGTAGCTTATGGATTATATGAAAAAGAAACAAATAGGATTGGCTGCACTACTTTAAGGTTAATATAAATCAACTATCTCCAACAAAAGATGGCAGCACTACCTCCGTATATGTCTAATGTATTTTTATCGTTGCACGAAATTTCAATGCTGTTCCTACAAATTCAAACCTAAAGAGTTCAAACTTTCAGGAAAAAAAGTTCATAACCAATTCAAGAGTTCGATCAACGCCGATTTTTTTATTTTCGTTTTTCTTCATTGTTGAAATCACTTGATTGTTGTTGTGAATATCAAAACCTATAACTATGAAGCTCTCTCAACAATAAACAAAAACGAAAATAAAAAAAAATCGACATTGATCCAACTCTTAAATTGTTTATCAACTTTTCTTCCCTGTAAGTTAGAACTCTCTAAGGCTTGAATTTGTAGGAGCAGCATTGACATTTCGTGCAACGATAAAAATACATTAGACATATACGGAGGTAGTGCTGCCATCTTTTGTTGGAAATAGTTGCTTTATATTAACCTTAACCTTTAGGCTATAACTTATACATTTCTTGTGTTTGTGTGTGAAGTTAAGTTTAAATACTTACCTTCCTCATTTTTGGCTTAATTATAAATAATTCTCATTAACTATTATCGTCTTTTATCATTTTATGTATTTTCGTTCAATTTGGAAGAGAGAACTGGGCATAATATAAGAACGGACTATCGACAATGTTAAACGACATCTTAAATATTCAAGTTAATTGGAGACTGGAAATTGAAAACGGTGCCACAAATCCGAAAATCGCATTTTTCATGTTCAAATGTTCCAATTGCCAAGCATAACAAAGTGTGGTCGGTACGGGATTGGCTGGCAGGGTGGCCAATGAGGAACCAGATGGCTATCTCACTAGTAATTGTGTTGTTTATGTGTGTCTGATGAAGCCAAGTTGTTAGTTAGTTGGCGAAACCGTTACACGTTTTTAGTTTTTAAATAAAACGTATTTGCTTAGCTCAGCTATTATTTTATTTTATCCTAACAGAGTGCAAAAATTTAGAAGTTCCTAGATCATTGCAAATAGTAGTACAAAATCACGACAAAAAAAGTTATGGTTATGTGTGTTTAAAACGAAGAGACCTTTTGTTTTGACTTTCTCCTTTAAAATTTCGATTTTGGCACTTACATCGTTTCCCACTTCAAGTCTTCAATTTATGTTTTCATGGTAACAAGAATCAATTCGTAAATAACATTAGAACGGTTGAAAAGATGAAATGGTATATGGAATAATTTTCAGGGCTAATAAACTTGCTAAAACAAAACACTAATTAGATGGAAATATGGAAGTATCGACATTACTAAAGGTTGTTGTATTAAAATATCAAAACGCCATAGAAAAAAAAGGAATTAAGAAGTTGAGAAAGGAGAATTATTTATGAAAAAGAAAATCGAACAAGGAACATTTGGTCAACGTTGTAAAGCGAACTGCTACACAAAAGAGTAAATAAACATGCGACAAACAGAATGTTGACAATGTATTATATATAATAATTCACAGCTATACTGCTAGACACTACTGGATGAAGCCTCTCCCACACTGACCAGACGTGTTGGGAGAGGAGAGCCGAAGCTCTCATCGCCACTGTCTTTTATTCACAGCAGCTCCCCGATTGCATCACGATGCTGGTTGGACACTGTTCCAGACAGACCCTTTCGCTTTGGAAAAAAAAATCCCTTGGCACAGCCGGGAATCGAACCCGGGAACCCACGATCAGCAGTCAGCGACGGTAACCACTAGACTAACGGAGTCGTTCATGTAGTATATGAAAATGGTTATATTTAAAATGTGCGAGTAACACAAATCTTTGAAAAAGGTTAATTGTTAAAGATAATTAATTAAGGGGAAGAAATTAATGAAAATAAGTTGATAGGATTACACCTCTAAATAGGAATAACAAATACAGTAGGTAGTGGCTAGAATATATAAATTGTATATCATCAATGCTGGTCTTACTAATATAATTATTTAGAACATTTCAAACTTACAATGACTTTTTTTTCTAACTGTATTTGTACATAAATTATGCATTGATTCTTTCTCAGACTAGACATGCATTTAGTATACAAAAAATTTTAAAAAAATATATGCTTGATTATACTTTAGTGTGCAAATACTGTATATAGATGGTGAGAGTCATTCTAATTTTACTGCAGTCATTGTAAATAACAATGTAATTATAGACTAAATTAGCAATTTGTCTATAAAAGTCATAGACTGGTCTACAATAAAATATTAAAAAATCATAGATTAGATTGGTGTTTGGTCTATAATAATTGAAGAATTATAAATTAAATTAGCATTTTCTTTTCAAGAAAAAAGTTTAAGAAAACTCAGATTAAATTATCAGATTAGTAACTAGTCTACAAAAATTGAAGAAATAATAAAGCGAAGTAGGTATTTAAAGCGGAAAGCAAGATCAAAATAGCCGTCTGTTTACACTATTTCAAGTGATGGAACAAGATTCATTTTGTGAATGACTCATTCCGTTCCAAGATCACAGCTCCAGCTCGTTTCGGTTCATTTTCAGTTCCTCCCTTCTATATACCTCCTCTTTCTTCTCTCTCTCTCTGGAGCATCCCCAAATGATTAAAATTTAGGAGAAATTTGCTGCTCTACACAAACTCAGCTGTTTAATGTTAATGATTCATTACATTTTGTTTCTGAGAGAGAGAGAAAGAGAGACATACGGCGTCAGGAAGGGAAAGGAATTACTATTAATGAAAAATAACAGTTGACTCTTAAAATATTCACGATTTCGTTTTGTTTTTTTTATACTCATATTTCAAATTTTCAAGCTTGACAAGACTTTATACAAAAACTTCATGCATTTTTGATTCTATTCATTTTTATGAACGAAGTGGCAATTACGTGAATGCCTTTGTGATTTCAACTTATTGTACACTTGTATAGCTAAACGAAAGATGGACTTATATACGTATAGGCCTATATATCTGCGTTAAAGGGCTCATTTCGTAATTTCCTTTAAAATATTGAATTTTCGAAACGGATTAATTAATATATTAGTAGTTATTATAACGAGAGACAAGACATCTGCAATTATCGGGACGGGCGTAAGCCATAGTGCTGTTACCGCCCATTCAATTCATTGTATTAAGACACCTGCAAGCACCTTTTTAACGCTGCAGCAATAGAAACAAAACCGATTTTGATTACAAAAATAATTAGCTCCAGAAGCACTTGTATGTCGAGTCGAAGTCGACACAAAATGTGAAAGGCGCTTTGTGACTAAATCGATGAAACGTCATAATGACTAAATGACTTGTTAAGAGTCAACGATGTAAGATGATGTACAGATTAAAGGACCATTTAGTGATTCCTTCCCTGTGGGGGTACCACCCCATACCCTCGAGAACACCTTCCCTCAACTTTAAAACTTTTGTGATCGAAAATCGATAGAAAACGTGCAAAACTCCACTTACATCCACCCAATTTTGACTTTATAGCTACCCCCAAGCTAAAAATCCTGTCGGAATCCCTGGAACCAATCGCATGATACCACACTCAAGAGAATGTATTTGTACAAATAGTAAGGGAGATATTCCTATCGAAATAGTGTAAACTTCTGACACTAGATGGCAATGTAATCTCATACAGTTACTATGCACGAAATTCTAACAGCATTGAAAAGTCTAGTATTAGTCATAGAACAACGAAACTTTACGTAGAATCAATTTAACACAAGAACCCCTCAACATAATCCACATAGGACAGTTCCATATATAACATATAACGTTATTTAGAATATCATTTATCATTAGGGAGGTCGTGGGTTCGATCCCAGAGGCCGACCATCCTGAGGGGTCTTTCCACAGTTTTTCTTCAGTCACACCAGGCAAGTGCCGGGATGGCACCTTGAAAATAGGCCCTGGCCGAGCTAAAACTTTGTACATATCAACGTGTTCGATCGGATGCACCACCAATCATCTCGCAACTCAATTTTTCATTACAATACCTTTATTGGGAGATCCAATTGCATATTATTATAATCCAGATGATTTTTCAAAATTATATTCTTCACTTTAGTATTGTCAATTTTAGTTTAATTCTAGGTGTTTTGGCATCTTTGGTTCTGGCCGGGATGGGTTAGATAAAGGATCGGGAAGGTATCGGTCAGGGTCTTTCTTAAGGATCCCGGCATTCGGGTCGTAAAACTGAGGCAAAACCTAGGAAAACCTCAGTCAGGATGGTCGGCCATGGGATTCGAATCCACGTGCCAACCCACTGCCGATATTATAATATGAGTCACGGCAAGTACTTGAGTTAACGACGAATCAACATATTGAATTAATATTACGTCACTCCTTGATACACAATAAACTACTAAAAGAAACAAAAAAATGTGCAAACCTGGTTGTGAAAAGCCTAAAGGTTGCCCTGGTCCTGGCTGTTGAGCTGGCCCTGGGAAAAATTCGTGAAAGCCCTGACCAGCGTAGCCGAATTCCGCAAATTTACCATCGGCAAAATACGGAAATCCAGGCCCCGGACCTTCTTCCAAACTGGGGCTCATATTCATCGGAAATCCCCTCATTTTCCGTGAACTTCCGAAGAATGGTCCCCGCCCCATCGACGTCAGTTGCTTTAGCCTCCTTTCTTTACTTCGTTTATTTTGGAACCAGACCTGGAAAAAACGCAAGAAAACACCATTGTAAATAATATAACATGTTAATATACACAAAGAGGATTAAAAACACGACAATGTTATTATATTCTAACAATAGTAACAATTATAAGCAGTACTAGTCACTACATTGTTATCATTATTATCATTAAATATGACTAATGGCGGATGGCGAGGTAGCGCCCCAAATGTTCTCAACCTTCGGCACGAAGGGAGGTGAGGTGGTCAGTTCCACGCTGGACCGCCTTTACCTCCGAAGATGCCCAGAGTACCGACGACACTCTGGTACTCAACTTTATAGCAGGTTGAGTGCACTTCAGAACGCCAGGGATATGCAAAGTCCCCAGCGACAGGGATATGAACACGGGCCTTATTATTGTTATTATTATTATTAGAGCACCCTATGAACGTCAGTGAATAAGGGAAGATATAGTGTTTGTCCTGTCTGTTCCCCCTGGATCTTAGCAACTACAAGTCCGACAGAGTTGAGCCATACACCGTTGGATTCGTCATGATCTGAAACGGTGGGGAAACTTATGACTTTGACTCTAAAGCTGACAGGTCCTTTTCATTCATTTACTTAGTTTTCTTCATTTTCCCCATGTATTTTGGCATGGTATGTTTGTCCCCTCCCTCGATCTCATTAACTACAGGTCACACAGAGATGAACCATAAACCGTTGGATTCGTCATGGTCTCAAACGGAAACTTATCAGTTTGACTTTAAAAATGGCAGGTCCTTTTAAATCGCTTAGTATTCTCCATTTCTATGTAAAATGTATATCCTAAACCACTGGAGCTAGAAACAGCAAATATGGTATGAAGGTATATATATACCACGTCGGTACTCATAACTAGTAGGCTAAAAAAATATTACAAATTGTACCCAATGACGCCATCATGGATACAAGATGGCGGCCCCTAAATATCCATTTTCCACACCGTTTGAGCTAGAAATACGAAATTTGGAATAAAGGTGTGTTATCACAAGTAGTTTAAAAAAATATTACAACATTTTGAAAAAGTCGCCATCTTGGATTCAAAATGATCTCCCAAAATCATTTTCCACACCGTTCGAACTAGAGAAATGAAATTTTGTATGAAGGTGTACCGTCACAAGTAGCTCACGGCATATAAGAAAACGTTAAAAAAAGTCGCCATCTTTAATCCAAAATGGCAGCCCAAAACCCATTTTCCACACCACTGAAGCTAGAGAAACGAAATTTGGTATGAAGGTGTATGGCCAAGAGTAGGTTACAATAAATGTGGCATCCTTCCCTAAGTGGCCGCAGCCCGCTGGGGGATATGAGGGTAGAATTGTACCATGGGGCGGAGTTCCCCGGAGAGTCTGGTTACGATAACCAAATGAGCTAGTCAAGAAAAATTTGGCGTAAAGGTTAATTATCAATATTAGGTAACGAGAAACACATTAAATGATAAAAAATTCGCCATGTTGAATCCAGTATTGCCGACTAAGATACATACAGAAGGCATATTTCACCCAAACAAACGTATTTAGACTCAGAACGACGTGCATAATTGGTTTCAATGTATTTTCTACCCGCACGATTGTACTTCAGCGGTTCCTTGTATTCGAGCTATTTTCAGCCGCCATCTTGAAAAATGAAAAATTCCCTATATCTTCGGTACTTTGGAGAATATCTAGATAAAAAACCTGCACATTTCGACTCAGACCAATTTAAATATATTTAATTAGTTTTTAAATGTATTTAAATTATTTTAATGTATTTTCGGTACCACCGGCCGCCATCTTGAAAAAACGGACTTTTTCCTAACTCTTCGGCGTTTATGGGAAAATTTCAACCAAATCAACATATTTCGACTCAAAGCAAAGTACCTCAATTGTTTTCATTTATTTTCGGTACCTTCGGCCGCCATGTTGAAGAAATGAACTTTTCCATAAGTCTTTGGCGTTTATGGGAATATTTAAACCAAACCAACGTTTCGACTCAAAGCAATGTACCTCAATGGTTTTCTCGTATTTTCGGTACCGTTGGATTCGTCATGATCAGAAACGATGAGGAAACTATGAATGGGACAGAGATACACCATTGGATTCGATTCATAATGGTCTGAAACCGTGGAATAACCTACAGCTTTGACCCTAACATTGGTAGGTCCTTTCTATTAATAGTCGCTTGGTATTCTCCATTTGTGCCCCTCCTAGATCTGAGAAACTACAAGTCCGACAGAGATGGTCTATACACCGTTAGATTTGTCATGATCTGCAACGGTGAGGAAAACAATGAATGTGACTCTAAAACTGGCAGGTCCTTTTCAATCGCTTAGTATTCTCCATTTGTGCCCATACGAGATTTCAGCAGCCACAAGTTCGACATAGACCAGCCATACACTATTGGAATAGTCATGGACATCGGTGGGAAAACTATGACTTGGACTCTGAAACTGGCAGGCCCGGCATTCGCTTAGTAACTTCCATTTCTCCCCATGATTTCAACTCTTTCTTTTGGATACGTTATAATTTTAATTTATACGGGGGTGCTTTGGTTTTGTCAACAAGAAAACCATTCCTTAGCTTGTTATTATTATTGGAACCTAATATCCCACCAAGATTGAGCAAGAGCAAAAGAATTTTATAGCTATGAATGTTTAGACAGTTAGAGAATATAATGGACAGTTGAGAGAGGCAGGGACGTTGACTTTCCGAACTTTTTGTGGATGCTCACCAATTTGGACAACACATATTTATGTGGGGGAACAAAAGTCAATTTTAAGAGAATTGCAGACAAATTTTGTTTCTTTTTTTGGACGAAAATTTACATTAAAAATCATATGTTGCAGAAACCAAAAAATTTAACTTCTAATTAATTCCTCTATATCCACAAGTCAGTATCAAAACTCAAAAGATGCTTTCAATTTTAATGTGTGATTTTAGGCTGTAACTAGAATCGACCTTGGACCTCTCATAAGATACATTAAATCACAAGAGTGGAACGGGCATGAGTCAAAGTTGCCTAAAGATCTTAAATAAAATTCAAATTTAAACAAGAGTGGAAATTTCCCCTCTTTTTCGGATGAGAAAGTGTTTTCATAAAAAAAAATATATATTGAATTTCAATCGAAAAAAAGTTATTTTTAACGAAACAATCTTGCTTTGCATAGAAAATGTGATCTTTTCAGATGAGATTCCGATGCTTTACGGATGTAATTTGTTCTTCGAACTTGGAAGGACGATTTCCCATGTTTTTTAGGATGGTTCACAATGCATTATGGGTACTAGTCAAGTTTGTTGTCCACTGTTTGTTACCTCTAAGGCTATCAAAAGACGAAGTTTTGTTGTGAAATTAATCGCGTTTAGTTTAAAATGACAACATAGGGCCTGATAACTTTTCTCAATGATAACATTACACCAGAGGACGTCAGGAGGAGTAAGATATATACAAGAACTCTTTCTAACATTGTTCTCAAGTACCTGGATGAAAAATCATATGCATTCTCATCAAAAAGAGCCACCATTTTATCCCATTTTTAGGGGAAATTTATCATCTTTTTTTTTCTCCAATGCAAAATGCACTCTAAAAGAGTAGTCCCTGTTTCCGCTCTCGTACGAGGAAACCTTCCACTCAATTTGAACGGAATTCAGTTCTTCAGATTCGTTCCTGACTGTATCACGGCAAATTCCGACTTCACACGTTCCTTTTATTATTAATTTCATGAGTACATTTAATTAGGACTGCCATCGTTGCATACAGCGTGTGAAAAATGCACATAAAATCAATCATCACATCGTATAAGATACAACAATCGAACTAAAAATTTTTCTGCATGTCTCGTTATCTTTTATTTCCTCTGCCTTGATAACTTCTACAACCATTCTGTTTGCTTTGATTCATGTAGAACAAAATGCCATCGAACACGATTGGTTATATCGTAAGCAATAACTAGTTTTTTTCTCCTCCTTCTGAATGGATAAAAAAAATTACGTCATTATATTTCTCTTGTTAGCTATTTTCAAAAGGAGTTTCAGTATCGCAGAATCATGTACTAAAAGCAATATTGAATGCTCAATAAAAGCATATTTAAAATCACAGCATCACAATTATATCTCGTATGTGATTGGTGCTTTAGGTAATATATGTGTTATCAGTAGATTAAATATAGCCAATTGCATTACGGATAGATTTTTTTGTAAAACGCTATCCTGTTCAACATGCAGAACTATCGTTGTTCATTGAAGTACAGCGTAAGTCAAGTTAACATTCAATTTATAGTCTCTCTTGTTTTCTTTCTTTACTTGTATCGACAACAAAATAATTATGAAGGAGAAAAAAAAATCAGAACAATTAGGAAGAGAATCAATGAATGAGTGAAAGGAAAGTAAGAAAGAATCAAATAATAACAAGATAAAAGTGAAAAAAGAATAAATTGTAAACAGAAGTAATACTGAAAAGAATGAAGGATGAAAGTGGAAGTTTGCATCTCGTTTACTGAGACTGACAGACAGAAAGAAAGACATACAAATAAATAGGAAGAAAACGAAGTGAGCTTCGAAAAGATATACAGTCCGAAAGTTGGATAGGAAGCCACCAAATGGAATGAAGGGTAGATAAGAACCCATCAAATAGAATAAAGACAGACAGAGTGAGCTATGGATAGAAAAATAAATAGAAAGAAAAAACAAATAGAAAGAAATAAAGACACGGAGAGAAAAATAAAAGAAGGGAAAACAGGAAAATAGTTGGAAACAGACAGGTAGAAAGAAAAGCCAACAAGAAACAGAAGGAAAGAAAGAAAAACAGAGGGAAAAATGGCAGAAAACCAGACAAAAGACAGAGGTGAGAAAAACAGATACAGTAAGAAAGAATTAGAAACAGAAAGAATTAAAGAAAGAGGAACAGAAGGAAAGTAAACGAAAAATGGGAAAAGAAAGAAAACAAAAATAGAAACAAAGAAAGAAAGGAAGCAGAAAAAAGAAAGAAAAAACAGATGGAAAGCTATACAAGCAGAAAGATAGAGAAAGAAAATACATAAAAAGAAACATAAAGAAAACTCTAAAACAGGTAGATAGAAAATATAAGCTGATAGAGACAAAGAAATACATGTCGAAAGATTGACAGAAAACAGGATGGAAGAAAAGATAAACGAGTCCCAAAAAGGAAAAAGGAAAGGCGAAAGAAGGAAACGAGACCCAAGCATATAAATAAAATAGGAAGAAAGAAGAAAAGAAAAACAGAAGGAAAGATACATAGAAAGAAAATAGAAATAAGAAGAAAAGTAAAAGATAAAAAATGTAGACAGAGATAAATAGAACAAGAAAGAAATACAGTTGGAAAAATACACTGAAAGAAAGAAAAAGAACGATGTAAAACAGATAGAAAGTAAGAAAAGATAAAAACGGAAAGCAGATAGAAAGAAAGAAGACAGACAGATATATAGCAAGAAAGTTAGAATAAAAGGCAGGTAAGTATAAAAATAAAGAAAAAATGAAACACAAAGAGAGCAACCAAGAAGAAAGACAGACGCAGAGAAAAGAAAACTATTTTAAAGAAAATTGTGCTAAGTTTACCTGATGCATTTTTTAGATTTTGTAGGGAAAAAAATGTATAACGAAAAGTGCATAAAAAAGTTTTAAAAAATTACGAGGTTTGGTTGAAATGTAAATAACTATTTTTTGTTTTTCGTTTAATTAACTTTTATATTATCACACTTAGCACTATTGTACCGTCGGTGCACAGTTTTACACATTTACAGTGCACATAAGTGATCAAAACTGGCTCGTTAAAGGTGAATTAAAAAGACCTTCACAATATAAAAGACATTTACAGGCATACCGTTATTCGCTTTCCTATCTCCCATCAACTCTTTAAGAATTCGACACATCCACTTTTCTTTATATAAAAGTTTTCCCGAAGACTTTGTATTAATTTCCACTTCTCTCTTGCTTGCTTGTTTGGGGGAACAATGAAAATACATATTCTCGTGCTAACCCTCAAGAAAATCAAAAAGGAATCAATATTAAAGAGTCGTTGTGTGAAAGGAAAGACAGATAACCAGTTGATCGCTTTTCCCCTGTTTCCCTCCCCCTTAGTTCACCCTTACTACTTATTCCTTCTCTTTCCTCAATCATAATACGAGGGTTGTCGGATCTATTTTAGTTTCGGGAGAGGGGCGGTATCAAGAGTTCCAGAACAACTCGCCGAAGTGGTGGGTAGCGCCCTCTCTTTCTAACCACAACAGCGGGGGAGCACAAATTGTTTTGGCCTTTCTTGATAACTTCTCCCCCTCTCTGACACACACTCTTAAACACTATCACACACGCTCTCACTGTTTGTCTGAGTCACCCTCGGCTGTTTGAAATAGAGGCCTGAAATCAGTTCGTTTCTTAAATAAACAGTGGTCCTCAAGTAGCTTGTTATGTTAACAGTAGTTTCATTAAACATATGGGTTACAATAATACTTGTAATAGCACTCGTAATCTGCACTACTAGTAATACAGATGTTGTAATAACAATTAACCTTACTTTGAATCGGTATGTGTGTCCAAGTCTTGCTTTTAGCTTTCCTGCCCGAGGTTTTCTTAAATTTCAACCGCTTAATGCCGGGATGATACCTGGATTAAAGTCCATTATCTTTCCTCGAACTTAACACAATTCACAACTTCAGAAATTAGGCTATTAATCTTTATTTTTTTAAAGTTATAAAAATAATACGTAGATTTATGTTTGCAAATATCCAGCGAGTTCTGAAAACTTACGCAAGGTGACTCTGTCGTATTCTAACATGCTGCTCTCTACCGACAACAAAAGGAACTGATTGCAAGTCAATTCTTATCATGCAACGAAGAAAATGTTCCTTAAAAGCAGAAAATTTATATGAGGGGGTGTTTTAGTTTTCACCAAGAAGATGTCACTCTTTCACCCTTATCAATCACACTGATATTCCTTACTCTTTCGAACATAACATTTATGGTCATGCCGTGATGGTACCATACATTCAAATTCATAGAAATTGCTAATGAAAAAAATTCTCAAAATTCGAGAGTGGCGCCATCTAGCAATAGCAAGCTCATACATACTGAACGTTTATTAGAAATGTATATACAGTAAGTTTGGTACTGCAATAATGAACGGGTTACCGAACTTAGAAAATGTATCCATTGGCTATTTCAATGAATCATTGCAAATATTATCATTAAAAAGGGTGTTTTCCACATGACTATGCAGAAAAGAAGAAAATTTTTAGAGAATATAAATAGTTGAGGTGCGTGGAACTTGAATAAAGGTCCACTTGAATACTGAACTAATGCTTTCTTCAGTACACCACGAAGGCAACTGCTGCTCAAGATTTGCCACGTGATATTTATAGCTAGTTCAACAGTCTGCACTCTAAACCCTAATACGGAGGTTAATGCGACAATATACCAAGAATGATAGTGCATTTTGATGTACGAATGACGGCACTCCAAAACTCCACAATCAGACTTGTATCCGTTTTGTCGAGTGTTTTATGCATTTACTGCTGTTTCTACAAATTTTTCTTTAGTTCACAATAGTTCGTGGTGTCCTCAAATCTTGCAACGTTAATTTAACTCATTTCTCGACGTCATACAATGATGAAATTTTGCACAGCGACGTAAGTCGTCTGGCAATACAATATTCCATTGTTACTTTCATATATTTTAATAACATTTTAATATCTTTATATGGACTTTTTTATCCTAAAATGAATACTAGCCTGCAACGATGATGAGTTTTGACTGGTTGCAGAACTCTTTAGGATTTGCATCACAAAATATTAGCTTGAGAAAAAGTATCCGAACACCGAAATAACTAAATAATAATAATAAACATTTTAAAGTCATTCTTTTCTTAAACAATTGCTATTAAAAAATTTAAAAATAATTTTGTTTCTGAACGACTAAAAAGAAAAGTATGGAGCGCGCCATTTGAAGAATTTATAAAATGACTATATCAGAGCCCCATGCTTTTCTTTTTAGTCGTGTAGAAATAGGAATTGTTTAAGAAAAGTGTCTTTAAATGTTTTTTTATTATTTTTTTTACATATAATTACCCAAAGTTTGACCACAGATCTCAGCAGTACCCAATGAGAATCGTGTTGGTGTCATAGTCGTTAAGTAATGCAACCATGTCGGAAGAAAATGAGAGAGAAATATGGTAGCCTTGACTTGTATAAGATTATGAACCAACAATTGTGCTCAGGAACCACGCTCAAGGGCACTATTTGGTAACGATGTGTGATTCATTTTGAGCTCGAAATTGAACCATCCTGTACGTCGAAAACGAACCAGATTTTAACTAATGATTAGTTAAACGCCATTTTCTTATTTCGTCCATACACCTAGAATATTGTGATCCAGTTAAATACACCTTGAGCAATACTTACAGTTAAAAGCATAATTTGGTAAAATATTGTTAAATATGTTTATTTGTTGTTTATTTTATAACAATATAGTATTATCTGGGTAATAGTAATTTTGGTTTTATATCACCTTCCATTTACTCAGAAGGTTTATCTGAAATTTTCTAAATTCCAACTTAATTAATTAATAGGCAATATATTTATTAAGATTTTCTGCACAGCGAAGACCAATGATTAAGCCACCCCCCCCCCCCCCCTCTCGTGTGTACCCCTTAAATCTTCGAGAGCACTCTCCAACTTTCAAATTTTACGGTAAAAAAAAGATTGAAAGCGTAAAAACTCCAATTACACCATCCCAATTTCTACATTACACCTCCTCCCCAAACTGAAAATTCTGGCGGAATCTCTGAGCGAAATAGAGATTTTTCCTCTAAACGTCGTATCGCCATGGTACTAAAACAGCATTATCTGCGCTGCATCATCTTGTTTTCTCGGTGTGCGGCCAGGGCCATATTTGAGGTACTATTCTGACATACGTCTGGTGAAACGGAAAAATCGCCGTCAGGATGGACGGCAGATGGGTTTGAATCCGCGTACCTCCTTATTCTGCTGCAACTATATACAGTATATATGTGATTGGTGCCTTCCTCTCTCTCTTTCTTTCTATATGAGCGTGTCTGTGGGAGAAGGGGCTTGGTTCTTACATGCATGTCTATGTCTACGTATGCGTATGGGTCAGTGTGTGTAATCAGAAGTATACGAGTCAGGGAAGGTTGACTGAATCTCTTGCTTCTTTTTGTCTCCTTTTTTTATGTAACGCCTTGTATGCAAAAAGGACTCTCCTTCTTGATAAATCTCTCTCTCCTCCTGACTCATAGATGGCGTTCTGTTTATGAGCTGTTTCATTTGCATGAAATGCTTGCGCGTGTTCTTCATCTCCAAGGTTCTCCACACTCACTCGAGACTTGACACGAAAAGGTCTCGTTCCGTTTCGTTAACTCGAACCCGAGTACGAGCACCGTTCACTAACGAAAAAAAAGGAAAGAAAAATGTCGCCTCTTGTAACACTACAGTCTTCTATGGACTAACAACGCCAGTATATAAGATGCCAGATGTGTATAATTCCAGTGCAGAAGATGTGATTCTCTCTTGCCCCATCTAAGGTTAGAAGACGTCCTACTTGGGAAGAATATGTTGCTTGTTTCTTGGCTTGTTCTTTCTTAGTTTCGAAAAATTAACAAATGTCCTGCTTTTGAACGAAAAATGTAATAAAATGGTTTAGTTTATGTTTGTGACACAGTATATGACACGCCAAAGTAGTCGTAATTCTATTTGAATTACTTGTCAAGACAATATTAAAAACTCCTGTACTTTAGTAGTACACCCTTCGAACAGACCTTTTACGCTGCGTTTTTGAACATCATATAATATACCTCACCATCTCTGGTCTATGACGAGTGAAAAAAGCTAAACTTTAAAAAATCAGATAAGGTAAAATATTTACTACTTTCTAAGAAACTCTTAAATGTTAGAAATCCACAACTCACTAAGCTGCCAAGCCATCTGCGCGACATAAGAATCTGGTCAGCTTAAGCTGTAGCACAGATAAACTATTTATATATCTGTGGTTGTAGCACATAATAAATGGGAATTTATGATCTAATCTGATCAGCTTAAGTTGTAGCACAGATAAACTATGTATATATCTGTGGTTGTAGCACATAATAAATGGGAATTTAGAAGAAA
>JAGDQP010000487.1:62066-80967 GCA_022664845.1 Lepisma saccharinum | reverse complement strand
ATGGGAATTTAGAAGAAATGATCTAATCTGATCAGCTTAAGTTGTAGGACAGATAAACTATTTATATATCTGTGGTTGTAGCATATAATAAATGGGAATTTAGAAGAAATTATTTACTCGCACAAATTTTACACCAGAATTCGTTGTCTGTTTAAGAGCGCTATTACACTGTCGAACTTGCTCGTCGAGGAAGCTCGGGCGAGCAAGCTGATCAGCAAATTCGACAATGTAATAGCGCCCTAACAGATGTTCTCTTTTTATATGTAAAAGTTCCGAGACTGACAATGCAGAACAAATCGTTCATTTGCAAACTCCCTAATGTATATCACTGTCTTATACAACCGCAAGATTTTTGCTAACAAAATAGTTTGTTTCTTAAGAAACGATTAAGACAAATCCCTTGGACACATCTAATTGTTAGTTTGCTTCTTAGCTATGAATGTTCTCGTTCTTATTGTTAATTGAAATAAGATGTCTTATTTTTCTTTGCCTGATCTAAACTTATCTTTACAGTATCCAGGTTAGGGATTCTCCCAAGATTTCCAGTAGGGGGCCTAAAGTCAAAAGTGAAGAGTATGGATAATAGGGCTTAAATTGAGTTTTTCAGGGTTTGAATAGATTTTTAATCGTATTGAACGGTCCAGGCCAGAGAAGCAGGGAACGGAAAATACGTCTACGATAATCCATGGCAATGGCATCTATACGGAAGGGACAAAGCAGGCCAGGATTAGAGGTTCAAATATTCAAGAAGTACTACATAAAATGTAAGAGAAAATAAAAAAAAAACAGTGGCAATACCATACCCACGGAAGTATTCACAAAAAAAAAATCAAATATTTTTGCGAACCGATGAACAAAGAAGTGGTCACATGTTTTTGTTTGTACACTGTAAAAAAGACACTTTCTTACTAAAAGCGTTTCCAACAGTGTACTGAAGTGAGTAAACATTCTTTTACAAATATGATATTGTACCGTACACCCGTATTCACAAAAATGGCTGATTAATACACTTTATTAGTCTCATAAGTTATACAACATATCAGTACTGCACCTATATTCGAAATAGATAAACAGCATTGCCAGAGTGCGCAATTATCAGAATTGAAAAAAAATCCATCCGTCATTTTCTACAAATTTAATTAAAGGTCTACATTCTTAATTAATTTAAAGTAAGAATATACTGGGTTGAAAATGAAAACAATTTATTTTCTATTCCGAATGAAATAAGACTAAGGTGTTAAGGAAATCACGCACAGATAAAAACAATTTCTATCAGATTAAGATTTTTTTTTTCTACAGCAACGACTTCCAATTTTGTCCAAATAATGTGTACTAGGTGTACGGTCCAACAACGAGACTATACACCCATACACAGAAATAAAATGCACGATTAGTACTGTGCGATTGATACCCAGGCCCCTGAATCTAGTGGTTACGGTAGGGTCACGGCACTTTTGAGACATGTAGATTCGAATCTGACTACCTATTATATATACTGACTGAGACTTTCTAGAGTTTCTCCTCAGTTTCGCCAACTGAATGCCAGTATGACACCTAGATAAAAGACTCTGTCCGTTATCGTCGACAGATGTGTGACAGTCTGACTAATAAATGTTAAGTTAGACAGAAAATAACGCTGGCAACCCTGCAATGGCTACACATGTATATATTTCACTTTGTGTCTGTCTGTGTGTGGGAGGGTTAAGCATGTGTGTTCGTGTTTGTGCAGGTGTAAGTGTAGGAGGTGTGTCTATAATGACATGATAGAGACGACAGTCAAGTTGGTTCAATTTGGAAACACGCACACATATACCCAACATGCATGGATTGGAACAATGTTACAAGAAAGCTTGTCATAGAGTCACTTAGAAATGCATGTTGCTGATATGTTATAATGCACAATATATAGAATTTACGTATGTATGTCGCATATTGATTGCTTGACCTAGAATTTCGATTAGTAAGGAATAACATATGTGATACACTCGAAGCTAAATTTCACTTTTACAGAAAATATATCAGTATTATTAAATATAATTTACCAATAAGGTCTATCATCTTAATCACACAACGAAGGGGAAAATTACGTTACACGAAAAGCCTAATAATACGTATAGTACAAAATAACACAGTTTTCTGATGGAGTAGTGAACGTAATGAATTTCGGCTCGGTATTGGGATTCGAGTGTTGGTGCCAGCCATTCTGACATATTTTACAGGATTTTCCTCGATTTCACCAGGAGAATGTTGCGATGGTATCTCAACTAAAGCCCTGACCTTTAGTATGCCCATCTTTTCACCCGGGAGAGTAGTCGTGGAGGGAAATCATCCTGAGGATATGTGTTGGCTTAGGCCGTAGCCGTCTGTTTAGACTACAAGTGAAAAATTAATAATAATAAAACAAGCTAAATGCTGGGATAGTACCTGCAATAGAAGCCCTGGCCTTTACCTTTCTCAATCTTTCTTCTGGTAGATATGTGCGCCTAGCAACTCAGCAGTAGATGCTCATTCTCGTGTAGGACCGGAATTGGGGCAAGTTGGCCTACTTTTAAGTCACCTTTTTGTGAGAAGGAATTGTGTTATGACATTGGTGTAGGGCTGTACCTGTAACGCTTCTGAAATTGTGCTCCTCTACAACAGGTAATAATTAAACAAGAGATGCTGCACTTAAGTTTAAACACGGGTTGTGAATACTACGCGTATTTTACACCACCTAGTGAGGCAAAATGGAGTTGATGAGGCGCTAACATGATATTCATGGCGCACAAAGGTAGTGATAAAAATATTTTTTTTAAAAAATATTGTAATTATAAACTACAGGGAGAACGTTTGGCAACGCAACGCAGTGCTTGTCGGCTCGAGTTCGCGCTTGATTCACCTATCGCCGCTCACCAAGCGAGCCGTGGTTCTCCCGTGACTTTAGACCACACGTTAAGTTTTAATTTTAAAGTATTTTAATTCACATATTTGAACACCAGGACATGTCGGACGTATTGACGAACCAAGTTTTTGTTAGTATATGTAAAATTCGTGGAAAGAAATACAAAATATTTTCAGCACTAAACCGCGAGGCGCTAAGTCATGGGAAAACTCACGGCCCGAATGGCGGGCAGGGACAAGTGAGTCAAGCGTGGGCTCGGCCGACCAGCGCTGCGTTACGTTGCCAAACGTCCTCACTGTACTATTCCATTAAAAACGTCTCTTTATTTTGTCTGAATTGTGATTAACGACATATAGGAACAGAATGTTTAAAATCCATGTTATCTAGGCTATAGTGATAATTTTTTTAAGTAAATTTCAAATGATACCTGTCTTAAAACATAATAAATGTTCGACCTATTACGAACGTAAATACAATATTCGTCAAGAAATATCCATATATCTAGCATTGAAAATGTCAAGCCAAGAATAAGCAGCTTTATATGCACGTGAAATAGTTGCTTCTCTTTGGACCATGGTCGTTTTTACAAAATATATCTCTATTACAAATTATAGTATTACAAGGGAAATATTTTACCCTTTCACTCTTAACACACTGTTTTATAGTTTTCATGTCAAATATACCAAAATAGCGTATTATTACATGTTTGGAGGTTATGTCTTAAAAGTTTAAGTACGAAATAAACGTAACGTGTTGTGGTACGGTCTTTTTCTTCTTTTTTTTTTAAACACATCACACATACCATATGTCGACAAAGAACAAAACAGTGAATGTCCACCTTCCAATGATAACTAGCTTAGAATATTAATATTTATGCATACTCTGCACATAACACAGGACAAGCAAGATCAAAGGAAGATGCGAAACGGGATTGGATTCGTAATAAAACTGTCCTTTGACTTTCAGAAGAACAGATTTTTTTTTTATTCGTTTAATGCCTTTGTATGTACAACACGACGAATTGTAAAAGAATTCGAAACGTTCAAATTCTGGGAAATGAAGTACTCTTCCCCCCCCCCCCTTTTTTGTATCATTTGCTCACCTCCAAACACTATATTTGAACGCTTTTTTTTCACACATATTAGAATTAGTCTTTTATTTTTAAGGCCTTTAGGTAACTTTGGCTCAGGCCGAATGAAGAAAGTGGGGAGGAAACAGGAAAACTCCGAGAAAATCCACGGACATGGTGTTTGTCCACCACAAAGCCCACATGGCACGAGTAGGGTTTGAACTGATGAACCCAAACGCCAGAGGTGAGCGCTCTAACCGTTGATCCACCGCGGCCCCCATCCATCATCATCTTTGTTCCTAATAATATAACAGTCTTTTTTAACATCATATTCATGGGCTTAAATCTATTTTGGTTTTAAATAGATAGATATTACTCGTCTTTTATACATGAATGTAACCATTTTATTTGCAATAGGCCTAAATGAAAATTATCCAGAATTTTTGAAAATAAGAGTACTTATAATTTATGGATATTTCTGTTTTGTTTGCCAAGTGGCCGACAACAGGTACATACCTGGCTGATTACTGATTCTGAGTGGATGACAACTGGTGAAAATAGCATACTTTACTAAAACCAATCTTAATCCGAAGTAATGTAAATTTTTCAGTTAGGACGAAAGTAAACAGTGTAAATGTAAGCATTCGACCAAGAAAGAAATCTAGAAACAAAACAAGTAAACGAGTCCTTTCATTAACAGGCCACTGGTCCCCTCACCAATCACCCTATGTGGCGTACGAGTGTCGACTAGAAAGAACTTTATCCGCATGCTTTAATCCATAAATTTTGATGAAGACGGACTTAGGATACTGTCTGAAACATTAGAGACGCTCCTGCAAAACACTAGTTAAAAGTCAATAAGTTTTAATACTACTAAGGGTCAATTCTACAATTGACCGCTCAACTTCTAGTCAGCGCTAAGTTGAGGCCAACTCTCATTTTGCGTTCTCTCATTGGCCAAAATCAGACTTGGCCTCAACTTAGCGCTGACTAGAAGTTGAGCGGTCAATTGTAGAACCAAGCCTAAGCCATTAATGTCATGTAAACTTAATAAAGAAACTTAATGTAAAAGGAAAAAAAAAAGTTTGCTTCACGAAATTCAGCATTAAAATAACATTACAATATCAAAATATCTGCGAAATAATACTTTAAAATCGTTTGGCGTTTATGACTAACAAAAGTGTGAAAAAGGGCGGGATAAACGATTCCGGAAAACCAACTTTCAAATAAACAACAAAACGCTTGTGAAAAATTGATGTCGCCTGGTGTTTTGTGCGGATAGATAGATAGATAGATAGATACAGCTGGTATTAAAAAAAAACAACAACAACAGGGAAGTGGCCATCAAGTGGTTTGAGGGTTTATGTAGGGCATGCTGTCAAAAGAAGAGGAAGAAAACAGTCAGAATACACCCCCATTCCACTCCACCCCCACCCCCATCAATTGAATCAGCCATTTGCGAATCCAGCTTTTGTTTTGCTTGCAGCTGACACAAACTAACACGGACAGTCAAGATGAAGAGGTCTTCCGCTACAGCTGCCAGAAGGAGATGTCAAAAAATATTTTCCCTTTTTTCAAAATGTGGCTTCCTTTTAACTAACAAAAATAAAAAAAATAGGGGTTTTCGTGCACGAAAAAAAATGCCTTTATTTTAACCCCCACCCTCCAGATTTGAAACTGTTCAGTAAGTGAAGTTTTCTCGAATAATTACTTATAAATATGTCATACATGATTGTTTAGAACGTGAAATTTAAAATAAGGCAAACAGAACAGTTGCAATTAAGCGCGAGACAGAACAGGCGCTACGCGAATAAACAACAAATAAAACAGGCGCTACACGATTCAGCGACTAATGGAATAAGCGCTACGCGAAACAAAATAGGCGATACTGGATTTTTCAGAAAATAAAGATACATTGCACGAATAAGTGATCAATGAAACAGGTGCCTATAGAAATAAACACGGCACGATACAAACAGTACTGCAATAGCTGAAACAGTGAAAATAGAGAATGCACTGGAAAAATAAATAAGAAATGTAACAGATGCAACATGAATAAGCTTAAAACGAAATAAACAATTCACAAATAAACGTGGAACTAACAGATTCTAGACGAATAAGTGCGAAACAGAACTGTCTCTATACGGTATAGGCACGAAACAGGCATTACATGCATTAAGCGGGAGATAATATTTATATATAGCGCAAGAAGGAATTAGTAATGAAACAGTGGTTGTATAAAGAGGGAAATGGTCTGCATGAATAACAGAGAAACAATATTAGCGAAATACAAATACCCACGAAAGCAAACAAAAGTCACGCAAATTAAAAGTAATAGTCAAATCTGATTTTTGAGAAGTACGAATGCTATGAATACAAAGAGAGTAACTTGGATTATTATCATTACTATACAAAATTTATACGTGGCATTATTTTCGCTATTAGGTAGATAAATATTAAACAGAAAATACGAGATAAATCGTACAAAACCACAAATAAAAGTAAGACTATACTTTATAAGACATTAAAAATAAAAGAATGTAAGTTACAAAGATATCAGGAAGGATGTAGTAATCTATTACTATAATTCTGGCCGTCTTTTCGCTTGATACATACTGCATAACGTCAACCGTGATGTTGTAGGTCTAATTATGCAGTTAAACGCAGATTGATTCATTTCTTTGAGAATGAACGGGGTTATCCCGTTTTAGCAGACCGTTCTGTTTTATCGTACTCTCCCATATGCAGTAACTTACACATCAGGTAAGTTCATAGTTAAATAGTTTCTTAACTTTTCCAAACATTTTCAAAAAATAAAATAAGTAGTTAGATATGTTCTCTAAATGATTGCTTTAGACGGACAAAATTTCTTTAACACAGTTTAAAGTTTTTTTAAAACGTTTTTTTCAAATGGCCATCCCTAGTCGCGTGATACCGTCAATCTCTATTTGCCTCAAAGGTAGGCAACCCAACTTACATTTTCAATATTTGTTTACAAGTACGGTGGGATGCCTATCGACAAGGGGCTCTAACACATAAATCTTCAATTTTAGGTTTGATTTTGAATTTTCTCTTCTGAGTTCAACTGTTAACTTTGGCCTAAACCTGTCAGGTCTTAGGGATGACGTACATCGGCTATCACTCTTCCAGGAAGAAGGATTAAAGAAATACTGGTCAGGATCTTGGTTGATATACCATACCAGAATTCAGCTGGTGAAACTGATACAAACGTTGGAAAACTTCAGTCAGGATGGTCGAGAACAGCGCGCGAACTCACGTGCCTCCCCCACTGCCGATCCGAAGTTCGCGAAATCACCGACTCGATCAGGGTAGCAGGGTACTTTCATGATTGGATGTGTGAAATAAATTATTAGATCCTAGCGCCTGTTGTTGGAAACTTAAAATATATAGATTTATCGTAGATATCTCAAATTTTCCCCACAAATCTCTCGTTTTTTATCCGCACTTAAAACTAATTGAAAATAATCACTTAAAATATGTTGTGTGTTCAAAACTTTAGACAGTGAAAAAAAATCTATTGATAAGAATCAACACAACTATAATGTACGCATGGTCTGTGTTGTAACGAATAGTAGTATGGCACCCAGATAAAGGTCCTTGCCGCTATCTTCCCTCTTCCTAACTTATGGGGCATGGTTAGAACAATCCTAGCAGAATAGAATATCGGTCCAGTACTGGACCAGCCTCTGGCCCGATAACCTGTACTGCTAGGGAACAATAGTATGTAGCGGCACGTCACCAGAAATATAGGAAGTTGTATATTAAAAAAATACAATGTGCCAATACCGAATGCATATTCAACAAGGTGCATACAAATTATATATTTGTGCCTATTTCTCTGCTTGTCATGTATATTCAATCGAATTCCATATAAGCTATTTTTGTGAATTGAAGTGTACCTTCTCTCTTTCTCTCTCTCTCTCTCTCCGCGCCTTGTTTTACTAATACTGTTGTGTCTTGTCGTGATGCGAAGCTTGTTCTCAAGGTCGTTGAAGAGACCCCCTTTTTCTATCATTTTTTTCATCTTCTCTCTCTCTCCCTCTCTCTCTCTCTCTCTCTCTCTCTCTCTCTCCCTTTCCCCATCATTCGTAAAGGTCACTAAGATTATCACGTGACAGCATCCCGCGGGGTAGACTTGCAATTAACGAATGCATGAATGGTTTTCCACTTTTTTTTTATTTAGTGATCTCTTCCCCTCCTTTTCCGTGTACCAAACAAACTTCTTTTTATGTTTGTTTCCATGGTCTTTGTACAGCCTTCTTCTCCTACACGTAAGTATCAACAATAAAGGAGAAATAAGATAATGTAAAACATAAAAGAGAAACATTGTTTCTATTAAAGAATCATTCTGAGACCCGTACTATTGGTTATTGACACTACAAAGTAGACGAGCGTCCGTAGCTCAGTTGCAAGAGTGCTGTCTTAACAATTGCAAGGTTCTGGGAACGATGCTAGCTGCCGACCATCGTGACTGAGACTTTTTTCCAGTGTTTTCTCATCAGTCACATCAGACAAATGCCAGGATACTACCTACAAACTAGGCTATGGTCGATTACCTTCCAATGCCAACCTGAGCCATAGATGCCCAACGGCCATAAATAAATAAATTCAAGTTCGAACCAATAGCAGCAGGCGATTGATGGGTTTCTCCTCCTCAGTCACATCAAGCGAATAGTGGAATTGTACCTTAAGTTAAGAATAAGGTAATTACCAATTCCCTTTCATGACCCAACGACAAAGTAGAAGTTACTTACAAAAAACGTTACTTTGATGATAAAAAGCGCAAAAATTAAAGGTTTCAATGTATATTCATTTAATAATTAGATCTTCTACATTGTTTAAAACAATTGGACAGTTGTCTGCGAAATGTCAGAAAACTGTGTTGAATGGAAAGTGAAAGTGAAGGAAACAACAATGAGAATCCTTTTAGTCCCCAAAAAATATTCAAACAAAGAATACGTAGAAATATACTCTACTATTATGCAGAATCACGCTTTGAATATCAATACTAGTTGTAATATGAACCTCCATAATAGTAGAGTATATTTCTAAATATTCTTTGCTTGAATATTTATGGAAACTGAAGGTTTTCTGATTTTTGTTATAACCACGTTCCATTCAACATAGTTTCCTGACTTTTTTTTTGCAAGCGAATGGTAGAACATTTTTAATAAGATAGAGCCGGAAGAGATTCCGCAGATCCATGGAAAGATGGGGAAAAATTGAACTGACTCGTTGCAAGTGAATGATACGTTACTAGCAGATTCGGCAGTTTCATTTCTGTGTTGATAGAATTTGGTCGCTAAAACTTATCTTTTTTTTTCTCTTTTTTCTTTTGCGTCTACGACAGAAATTAAATGTTTGAATTTTCATAAAAAGTTATGTATATTTTCAATGGAAATGTTTTATAAATTAAAGAGTATCTAAGCTAGTTCTTTCGTCAGAAATTGACTGAAATAGTGTTGTACGCAGTTTGCGGTCATTCCGGAAATTTCCACCCAAGTTATGCGGTGCACAATCTCTCTCCTTCTTAATCAGGATAGTTGGCGCAAGCGTCAAGTATTGGAGAGATTGAGCAGTGCATTTATTTAACAGAATGAGAGAAGAGATTGAGAACTCACGTAAAGGTGATTATAAATCAGGAGTAAATTTCGTTGTCATGTTTTGATCCTGGCCCACTACTTCACACATGTTCATTGTTCACGACACAGAGTTAATTATTTCCTGTGTCTACTTACAATTGTATTAGAAAAGTTTAGAAACGCTACCAAGAGTCAGAAATGTAACATTTAATAGGAATATTCAGGCTGCTTTAGCTAATTATTTTTTTATACAAAAGTTTATATTAATTTTAATAACAAGAAGTAGTTTCTATTTGGTTTGGACCGTCCAATATTCTCTTATTCTCATGCGCAATCTCTCCTACTCATGTGCGCAATCTTACCTACTCTATAGGAGAGACTGAGCAAATTAAAGTTTTTTTTTAAAAAAAATCATTATTAATAACCATACAGTGAATTAGAACAAAGATTACTAATACGTACCGTCTAATAAGATACTAAAGAATATATTTCGTGATTTTTGAGAAGTTTATATAAAAATTAGAATTTTAGTGAACGTTTCTTGAATTGTGCGCACAATCTCCCGACTTTACTTTAGTGTAGAACTTCAGAAGAATTTTCAAGAGTAGACCGTACTAAATTTTAGGGGGAGGGGGGAAACAGCGTTTTAGAAATGAAGTAGAAACCTCGAATTTCAGTTCGTGCCGAACAGAGCGTTGATTTAGCATTTAGAAGATCCTGGGTTCGATCCCAGCTGCCGACCATCCTGACTAAGTTTTTCTTTTCCTGAGTCACACTATACAAATACCGGAATGGTACCTTCAACTTGGTCTCTGGTCGACTCCTTCCTATACCCTATTCCGGCTAGTGTTGCCCATCGAGACGAGATTTAGGCTGTCTCGTCTCTCAAATGTCTTTTGTCCAGAGAGTGTATCGTTTTGAAATGGTGTATATTTTACATTGTAGGAGAGCTAACTCTCATTTCGTTTTTATAGTCATTTTTCTGTCTCGTCTCGTGGGAAACACTAATCCTGGCCTGAACCATAGATACCTAAAGACCATAATATAAATTCAGTTCACTTTTTAAGTTCGCGTAATCAGACAGGTCGGTGAGAGTTATTATCTGATAAAGGAGCAAAAATTTCCCCTGAGAGTGATTTATAAACTACACATGATCGCTAGACAAGGTAACAGCAGGCAAAAGAACTCATTTGAATTAAAAAAGGCAAACATTTATGTCTTACAAGAACAACTACTAATTCTAACGATAATAAGGGGAAAGGAGACAACATGGTGTTCTCTGATCTAATGGAATGAAAAATGACATTTCAAAAATGTAGTTCCTGAAGATGATCGAAGGGGATACAAGGAATTAATAGACAAGAACTGTTCAGTATATGCAGACTAATATACTAACATTAAGTCAGACATATGACTTCATAAAATACTTTATATTCCAAATATATATTTTGGAAATTCATGTTCGGTATCTACCTTACAATTAACGATCAGCCGTTGCATGATAGACCTACTTGGTATTTTTTCGTATGCACACAATAAACAAATATGTGTGCTGGGGGGCAGAATCCATGGTAAGCACGTGTAATACGTTCACGCAAAGCCAGAGGGTAAATAAGGAATCGAGTAGAGCGTATGTTGAATTCTCTCTCTCTCTCTCTCTCTCCCTCCCTCCCTCTCTCTCTCTCTCACCCCGCATACAGACCTTTGTTAGATTTGAAGGTCACGGCCTGAAGAGAATTCCTTTATTTATGCCCATCAAAATTCATATTTGAACGTTATTGTCTGTAACTTTAGGAAGCGGTCACCAAAGAAAAATCGGTCTAAGCAATGCCATATTCAAGTTGATTGCCATGGGAGACATACCGCTTCCGTAGTACTGTTATGGCGGTTATAGTAAATATGCAGTACTAAAAAACACAACGAGGTTAGCTTCATACACGAACAAAATACCCTTTCGATGAGAATAGATCTGCTCTGTTTTCTTGCTTACATCTTGAAAATATCTCTTTATTTAATTGAAATTATACTTGTTAGGTTGAAACAGGAATCATTAAATTACGAATATGCTTCTTAGTTTCAAGTAATTTGATAGGTAATTAAAATGATGCCTGTTTCGTTTCAAATAACTTTTTATTAAATTAGAATATTTGTTTAGTTTTAAATATTCCACTATTTTATTAAAAAATGTTTGTTTCTTTGAAATACATCATTAATAAATTAACTTGTTTCGATTTAGATACCTCATTATTTAACTGGAAAATCTTTATTTTGTCTTTATACTTACCTTGTTACTAAATTGGAAGAACGTTTGTTTTGTTCTAACTAGTCGGATGGTAAATGGAAAAGCGCTTGTTTCGTTTTCAAACAGAAAAAAATCTTGTTTTGTTTTAAATAGTCGGAACGCTTGTTTTGTTTCAAATAGTTGGAACGCTTGTTTCGTTTTTAAACGGAGAAAATGCCTGTTTTGTTTCAAATAGTCGGATGTTAAATGGACAAAAGCTTGTTCCGTTTTCAAAGACAAAAAAAAAAGTTTTGTTTTAAATAGTCGGAACGCTTGTTTCGTTTTTAAACAGAGAAAATGCCTGTTTTGTTCCAAATAGTCGGATGTTAAATGGAAAAACGCTTGTTCCGTTTTAAAACAGAAAAAGCTTGTTCTATTCTAAATAGTTGGATGTTAAATGGAAAAACACTAGTTTCGTTTTAAAACAGAAAAAAAGCTTGTTTTATTCTAAATAGTCGGACGTTAAATGAAAAACGCTTGTTTTGTTTCTAAACAGTCATTGTTAACTACTCTTAACTATCTATGTTGTCTTGGATTACGTCTGCTTTAAACGTTGAGGCAAAAGCGTTCAAAGTTGCATCGATTAGTTCCTTAGCATTTCTCTTCAACTTCACCCTTTCCTCCTTCGCTTTCTATTCATCCCCGTCCATTCTTTATCTCCCCCTCTCCTTTCCCTATTGCAAGTCTTCTTGCTTTCCGTTCTCTCTCTCTCTTTCCTTCTCTACTTCTCTGTCTGAAAACGTACAATACCTCTCTTTGGAGGAAAGTTTGACTGTTCCAACAACGATTTCTTGGAGGTCTCTTGCCTCCTCCACCTCCCAAGTTTCCAACTTTCTTGGAGCACGCGCAATTGTGAAAACCAATTCGAAAATGCAATGCAATAAAGTTTTATCAAAATGAATCCTACGGATTTGAGTATGTGTGTGTGTTCTTTTGTGTCTTCACACACGCACACACACATCATTATATAGGTTTATATAGTGTGAAAGACAGAGCGTTTAATATGTCGTAATAAATTTAAGACAAATATACAATAAATTCCATTTTACACCTACAGCTATACCATAAATAGAATTACCAAATATTACATATTAAATTTTAAATTCCATTTAACACCTATAACACTGATAAGTGGAATTATTAAACACTAAATATAAGATATTACATTGCAATTTGCACCTATCATAAATTGAATTACTATACACATGAAATATTACATTCCACTTTACACCTACTACGGTAAACGTGATTATTTATCAAATATAATGTTGTGGTGTGGTGTGTGTAGTATTAATAGTAAGTTCTGTGAAAGCCTTGTTGTAACTAACTTCAAAACAGATGGTACCTATTGATCTGCACCGCAGTAGTATATGTAAAGACCTGCCGAGTAGTATCTAAAGACCTGCCGCTATTAAGTAGGATACCCTTCCAACAACAGGGTAACCAACAAATTAAACAAATAGGTTCACATCTATAAGATTTCCACATCTTATATAGCACAGTCCATTTGTAAATTCCTCACGTGTACCTTTATGATATTCGACCCATTCTTAAGTATTAGTATCTGATTTCACGGCTTCATACAATCGTTACAATGTGCCAGGTCCTAACTGTAACTACACTACATATAATGGATCAGTCCTTCATCAAGAGGGGGCAAGTGACTCCCCGCGCCATTCATGCTAAGTCAGGGAAGAACAAGGAACATTAAACTGTGGGTACCAAATCAAAAGTTGACGTGTTTATCAAAAGGTCAAGTTGCAGTATGTAGTGGACTCAGCCTTACAATATTGTTAATATCACGCAATATGGACACAACCACATTCTATCATTGTACGTAGAAAGACCTTTGTTTATTACCCCATTCTAGTCCTTATATGAAACTTATTATTTCATCATTTTGTCAAATAAAACAACATATATTCCCTGAACATGTAGAAGAAAAACAACAAGACATTATAATGGTAGGAAAAAGAATAAAGATAATTAAAATATACGGATAATGAGCCAAGTACTGGCAGAATTAGAAGAAAAGCTTGAATTTAGGATATAGAATATATTGTAAGAGTGTGAAAATAATTCGGAATGAAGATGATCATGGAAAAAAGACTTACGTGATGAGAAAGGATACCAGGAATGAAGACTTTGTTAGCATATCGTTGGAAAGAAGGATTGTAGAGGAAGTTTGATGACTTGAAACGAAAAGAAAAGAAGTATATGATGGGTGAAAGAACTTGCTGAGAGCAAAACGGATACAAGTTGAGATGAGAAAGAAATTTGCTGAATGTTTTAAGTGGAGTGTGGTTGTAATATAGAAGCGAAACATGAACAATTAGGTATAGGAAAAAGACAGATACTTGGAAAGCTTAGTTATGAGTTTGTAGGGAAGAATAAAGAAGATAAAATAAGGTGATAAAGTGAAAAATGGAAGAGATATTGATGAGAATAGAAGGTGAAAGAATACTGAAGGTTGAAGGAAGTAATAAGGAAGAAGAAAACATATTGTTTGGCACATGCGTAGAACTTGTCGATATGAATTATAGAGAAACAATTGGAAATAAACAGAAGAGGGAGAAGAAAGGCTGAATGTTTGATGAGAGAAGCTATAGATAGATGAAAACAAATACACAGCATTTAGAAAAATGGAGAAAGTCCAGTTAAACGTAGCGTAAGATAGATCTACTCAAGAAGTAGTGTATAAATATCTTATGATTGGACTAAGTTTGCGATTTTTCGATACTCAAATGAAGAACCTTTAAAAAATTAGCTGTTTAATGTATAAATTTAAGGCTGGCCCCATGACAACGTACTGAACTATATAGAGTGAATTCTTAAAATCGAGAAAGATAAGCCAAATATAGAAAATAAAGAATTTGACAATTTTTAGAGTCATCAGATTTAAAACGGGCCGATAAATTGACTGTGTAAAACTTAAATCTAAAGTTAGGTAGGTTCTCTTCACCTGCGGTTCGAAAGTGTGGACCTCAGGGTGGACGAGGGGGTAGCGCGCTCGCATTTTGCGCATGTCGTTATATGGGCTCAAACTCCACGCATGTTCATTGAACGGAGTGGTTCTTTTCTTAGTCCACTTTATCAAAAACTGTAGGTCCCATCCTTAGAAGCACACCAATTTGTTTAGGACGTCAATAACAATTCAACTCGAAAGTACAATTCTTAGGATGTTATGTATATTCGATGGAAGACAATGTCAAACCTTCATCGGTTCACCTTGATGAAGGAACGTCGGCTTATAGACACTGCATCCGCACAAACACAAACTGGAGTCGTTTTAAACGAATCGATTCTTTTTTTCCATTTAAAAAAATCAAGTGTTTAATCGGAAACAAGATTCCTTTTTTGCAATTTATTCACCGTTCTTTTTTTTTTTATTAAACAGCCTTATCCTAACCAACTGATAACAAAATAGACATTTCTTACAACTTAATAACTGATTTTTTAAAAATTAAAACAACTATTTTTGTAAATTAAATAGGACTAAATCAAACTACAAATTCTTTGGATTGTGCAAACCGACTTTTAAAATAAACAAAGCACTATCCAACTCAATAAATTATTATTAAACGAAAGCTACACTTTCCCATTTAAAAAAATAAATATGAAAAAACATTTTCCCAGTTTAACAACCAACTATTTAAAAAAAAATAGAGCATTTATTAGTTTAATAAGGGAGTACATGGATCAAGGTTTTTCGCAATTTAACAACCGGCTTTTTGAAATGTATAAAGAACTTTCTAAATTTTATAACCGACTAGTTTAAAAGAAACAAGTTTGATTTCAATCTAGAAAGAGAGTAATTTAAAATGGGTCTAATATTTTACGATTTTAACAACCAACTATTTAAAAAGAAACAAATATTTTATATCAAATGACTATTAGAAACAAAACAAACGTTTCTTTACAACTTATCATCTGACTATTAAAATGAAATAAATTTTCCCAATTTATGAACTGACTATTAAAAAGAAATGACCATTTAAAATACTTTCCTAATTTAATCACTAACAACCATTTCCCACAAATTAGAAAAGCCACCATTTTGTATCGAAAAGCAATAATACAAAAACAAAATGGATTTCATTGACCATTTTGTTTATTATCTTAATGTTTGAATGCTGCCAGAATTATCAATGAATGTAATATTCTATCTATTGTATTCATTTCAAATCCATTTGAAGTACGAAAACATGCATAAATAAATAAAGAGTCTGCAATGTCGATCCTTTTCCACCGGAACATGTGTCTGAAGTGGGCTGTCATCCCCCGAACTTGCTACAATATTTGGTACTTGTATAATTCACTAAATGTACATGTAGTGATGATGAGGCTGATAGATGTTCTTCCTGGAGGTAAGCCTATGACCCGAATGTCTCTGGTCAAGGTGAATCGATTATGGTTTGCCACTTTCTTTTACAGGAAGAAGATAATGTTTTAAGGAAGAGACCTACTCCTTAACTTCTCGTGTACCCACCGGATCTCGAACCTGACCCGCCCCTTTAATTAAAAGGCAGCAAGTGTTACC
Source organism: Lepisma saccharinum (assembly GCA_022664845.1). Classification (NCBI taxonomy): domain Eukaryota; kingdom Metazoa; phylum Arthropoda; class Insecta; order Zygentoma; family Lepismatidae; genus Lepisma; species Lepisma saccharinum. The sequence goes on along the minus strand of JAGDQP010000487.1, from coordinate 64,593 downwards.
ACTCTTCACCCACCGGAAACACAGAAGGTAAGTGTAAGTAATAATGATGAATGTAGAAAGGAAAAAAAGTATGAAAATCCTACTAGCATTGCCATCAGCATTTAATGATCGATTGTGAAAACTAAGAAGGTCCTTTACAACATTTTGCTACGTTAAATGTTTACTTATTTCAATGCCTCGGATTGATTCTAAGCTTCCACTCTTCCATACTGAACATGTCTTTTTCTTACGAGTTTTAGAGCCACCTAAAAAATCTGAAATTTCTATGTTGACTACGACTTCTGAACTTATATCCACAGAAGACAGTAAGTAGAACATATTGTATGAACTCTCTTTTTAGTTGAACACAGAGCTGTGATTTTAGACGAAAACTGGGTGGTATTTATAATAAGAATATAGCTTCAAGAAAGAAATAAAAAAAAATAAAAAAAGGGGCGGGGATCTGGTGGTGTTTTCTGTTGTGCAATATAACCTTATCCCCGCCTCCTCGTGTGGTGAGCGTCTTTCGTTGAAGTCAAACTGGCTGCAAAGAGAGTTGAGAGACCATAGCTTTTTTTTTTATATATACATATATAGCTTCTGCACAAGTAGGCTGCAGCCTTTTTACTACTACGAACGGAGAAATGAGACGAAGGGAAACAAACCCGCCATGTTTGAGAAAGGGGGCGGTCTGCGCGGGCGCTTTTCAGCCACTCCCAACAGACGAAAACGCAGCTCCCGGCAGACAACCAGCCGGTCGCCCGGCGTTCATCTTACATCACAACGCCTTCCCCGATCCCTGCATCTTTTTATTCCGTCTCTCTCTCTCTCCCTCTCTCTCTCTCACACACACACACTCACACTCACGCCCTACGCCAAGAGGAACGCGTCTACCTTTTGCATCATTCGTTTGTCCCCACCCCCCTTCTCCCTCTTTTTTCCCTGCTTTTTAATAAACGATGGAAGATGCTGTAGCAGACGTGATGGAGAAAGGCAAAAATGGAACTTTCAAAAGTGATGGCATGCGGGCCCTAAGACCATACACTCACCCACACGAAAGCATGAAACCTATCTTACAGAGTAAAACAGCGTCTTATCCTGGAGCAGTTTACCTCATTCATATCTTACTTTATGTATATCTCCTTTCGTAGCCTTGATTAAGACAGTGAAACTAAGAAGATTTAAATACTTGGAATTCTCTGAAAAAATGAGAGACTTATAATGACCCTCCAAACACGGCAAAAAGATCATTTTACATCGTAGGCAACACAACAACAACAAGGAAATAGTTTGGGGAGGAATCTGTCCTGGCCTTATTCAAGGTATCTACCATTTGTCTGGTGACACCAAAAAGAACTAGAAAATAGCTCCTCTCAAATGGACGGTTTCTGGATGCAAATTCACGATTCTTCCAATGCGAAACTGAGCTAAGATCAACGAATAAGCTGCAAATATTATGACTGAAATAGAACTAGCCACAGCATCACAATCAAAACACAAATCGAGTAGCCTTAGCTCAGTTGTTAGTGGTTTCACATTGGGAATGTTGTGAACTTGCATCCAGCAACCGCCTTTCCTGACTGAAGTTTTCCCTGTAGACCGTTGGCTTAGCAATGGGGAAGTTCACGCAAGGCAAATTCCGGGTGGCACCTTCAACATAGGCCCTGGCCGACACCTTCCCCAATCTCTTCCCCTCTCCTCCCTTAGCCCGGCCTGAGCCTTAGATGCATATAGGCCATCGGGACGGTTCTGGGAACGATCCTAGTCACTACCCATCCCGATTGATGTTTCTTAAAAGGATTTCACCGCAGTCACACCAGCACTATACCTTCAAACTACCGACTTCCTTCCAGCATCCTTTTCCAGCTCTTTTTTACACTCCCTTGTCACTTTTTCGTTTTTTTTTTTTTAAAGTTATAGAAGGATAAAAGACAGTATTACAATTTTGGAATGCAGAAGCGATGGTGGTGCTTATGACACTTTGTAAAACAAAGTTAAAAGCGTTGTAAAGAATTCACTTTCGGCTGAGACATTTGAGAGTCAGCGAATTAGGACGTCATACGTTGGGCCGACAAGTAAACTCACTTGTCAACTAGAATGGAATTCTTTAAAATACTTTTTAACTCAATATCACAAAGTTCCATAAGCACCACCAAAATTATACTTTCCAAAATTATAATACTGTCTTTCATTTTTCCACAATTTAAATTTAAAAAAATGAAAAAAAAGTGGTGAGGGAAGGGTGAATAGGAGCGTTTTGCCAAAAGACGACAAATAAATTCAAAAATTTAAGATACAAGAACATAATCCGTAGTTGTCCCAGAGGATAGCACGCTCTCGACTCGCTGTCTGTTCACGTAGGCATGGATCAGTCCCAGAGGCTCCATTCAATGGAGTGGTTCAGAACCCACTTAATTACCAAAAACTCTTAGAAGCTCACCAGGGTATTATTAATAAAACAATTCTATCAAACAAACAACAACAACCTATCAGCTTACCCGATAATAATAATAATAATAATAATAATAATAATAATAATAATAATAAT
>JAGDQP010000487.1:50680-62056 GCA_022664845.1 Lepisma saccharinum | reverse complement strand
AATAATAATAATAATAATAATAATAATAATAATAATAATAATAATAAACTTACATGATTGAGAGAGCACATGACCTTCACGACAGAAACGTTAACAATGCGTCAACAATAAATTGCATGTCTGCTGCACATTGACATTTTATCAATAATATTTTGTCTCGTTACCTTGTAAGCATTATGCAGAAAAGTAAGGTAAAGAGGAAAACACTTTCCCGTTAAAACAACAGAATCAAGAAATGTTTACCATATAATTTTGCAACATTTAGGCCCCTATCAAATGAAACCGAAACTGCAAAAAAATTATTGGTGTTTATTGCCACCCCAAAAGGTGTAATAGAACACCTCTACCTCTACACCAATTCCAGTGCTAGGTAACACCAATTCTAGTGTTGGTTAACACTATCCGGGGTGTCCAACACCCTTTCTGGTGTTGACAAACACCTCTGCCGGTGTTCAAAAACACCGTTAGGAGTGTTAAAGTACACCGCTAGAAGTGTTAGGGAACACCTTCAATGCTGTTTATTAACACCCCTGACGGTGTTTCTGAACACCGGTAGAGGTGTTTGTCAACATCAGAAAGGGTGTTGGACACCCCGGATAGTGTTAACCAACACTAGAATTGGTGTTACCTAGCACTGGAATTGGTGTAGAGGTAGAGGTGTTCTATTACACCTTTTGGGGTGGCAATAAACACCAATAATTTTTTTGAGGGTAGTCGCGAAAAATAATATATCTGACCCAAAAATATTACACATACCTATTATTATTCAGAATATTATAGTATCGATTCCTGGGTTCCATTCTCAGTCAATACAGCAAACTTGTAACCATAAAGACGTGTTTTACTAAAACAGAGGTCTTCGTTTTGATGAAGCCCCGGGTTCGATTCTAGATGGATGCAAACGTAGTTAGTTCGCAATCCATATACAACTGTGTTAACAGGATCAGATCATTTCTATCCTAACAACTTCATTAATAGTTCACGTTACAGAGAGATCTTCATACTGCTACTACTACTACTACTACTACTAGAAGAAGAAGAAGAAGAAGACAGGAACGATTTTAACAGAAATCCTGTTATGTGAGCTATACTAAAACTTGTTATGAGAACTTCGTACCTACGCTGCGACAAATGACAAGCAATAATGGCATTTTGGAAAGCGGCTCCAATAATACATGTAGATGTGTATCAAAGGAGATATCTGAGATTTTGGCATTCTTTATTTTAGCTGAGAAATTAGAATTCCCGTAATTGATGACGTCCTACGCCTACGCAATTACGAGCATTGCGTTTCGTATAGTCGAGTCCGAAAGTAATCCGTGCGGATAAGATAGTGTGGTGCAGAAGGACCTCTTCAGGGGTGACTAATAATGCATATTAATCTGTGGACCCGCAATATGTGTTAGGTTTGAAATTCGAGTATGGTTCAGATCTTCTTTATGCTCAATCAGGAGGAAAATTAAAAATATATTCACGACTAGAGTTTCGGGAATAGTCATAGAATATTCTGAGAATATTTGCAAAGTTCAAGTGCTTAAATCCGCTTCGGGCCTTGAGTTTTAGGGTATATACCTGAAATATCCTTAGAATATGCACTCACAGTCGTAGAATGTTTTAGGCATAGCTATGTCAGAAATATCCCCCCAGATATTTTCTAATATCTACGTACGTATATATTCATAGCGTATTGCTAGACTATGCCCATGCTGTATGAGTGTGAACCAGGGTTAAGGTCTAGGTACTATCCCCGCAATTCATCTAGTAAGATAGAGGAAAGACTTGCAAAACGTCTGTCAAAATGGACCGGCGTGAGCGTGACTCAAACCCGCACAGTTTTTATCTGATGCTAGCAATTGTAAGAACTGGATTACGGGGGCTAGATGCAAATCAACCTAGCTGTTTCGCGGTATATGGGGGCTTATACACGGATATCGTGTTTCCAATTATTTTAACATATTTCTTTTAAATAAAAAATTGAGATACTTTTTTGTATAATGAGGTCTTTGAGAGAGTAAAAGTACAAACGAAATACTAGGGTTATTCGTTGTCACATTCTTAGGTGCAACACATTTCAAAAATAATTACGACAAGCTCTTTAAAAAAAAAAGTAGTAAAAAAATATATTTCGATTCAATATCAGACATGGGCTTTCCCCCTATAGTTTTGTTATATTTGAGTTCCAGCTTCTCGTTTCGAACGAACCCTCTATCTATCCATCTTGCTGTCTTTGTCTCTCTCTATCTCCTGTTCTTGACCCATGAAACAGAAGTAGGGAAGAAGAAGATGATGAAAAAGAGCGAGAAAGAAAGCGCAGGAGGAGAATATCGATGAATCCCGCAGAGAACTCTCATCAAGCAGCAGAAAGATGTTTCGTGCGCATGTCAAGACCACATGAAATGGAGATTCTGATTGGCTGAGAGTCGACTTCTATCTTAGAGATTCACCGCATTCAGTGTTGCTAGCCTTTTAGTACAATGCGTCTGCTGAGTCGTTCATTGTGGTAAATATTGTGATAAAGTTTTTAATTATTTTATTTTTAAAAAAAATCATGTATTTTTTGTTGGTTGAAGTAATTTAGAACTGGTGTCGTATATGATCAGTTATGGATATGAAATTCCGTTTTTAATAATACGTACTTCATCATTAGATATACGGAGAATTATGGTCTAAGACTTTCACAAGTTTCAGGGATGATGTCCCTCGATGAACATTCTTTAGGGGGAAATTACAGAGGGAGCGATTACAACCTTAATCTTTTCATCAGCCCAGCTTATGCCTGATGAAACTGACCTAAACAGTGGGAAAACTAATTCACTGCAAGCCTCTCAGCGCCGATCCAAAATCTGCGGTCGTAAGAACTGGACCACGTGAATCTAAAGGGTAGCCCGAGCTTATTTCGGGCAGGGGGAGAGGATAAGCCAATACAATCATGATTCGCTGGATTTTTTTTCTATCGATTCCACCTTACGACATGTATCCAACTAGACCTGAAAAATGATGAACTAATTTTGTGAATACAAAATTTGTTCAATCAACCTTAAATTTATAAATATTGGATCGTTATATTAACCAGGAAGATCCCACAGCAGTTAGTGAGTTAGAAGAAAGAAACACATATCTTATTAAGGTATTAAGAATTCAATGAGAACGAAGAAATTAACATTGTCTGCCCCCTATAGCGGAAGTGTGCAGTAACTATTTTAATAGCTTTTTGTTCCAAATATTTCGCTGATTACCAGTTGTAGTTGAGATCACGGTGACTCAATCTTAAAGCGCTCACCTCTGGTGCTTTGGGGTCGTCGGTTTGATCTCTGCTCGTATCATATGGGCTTTGTGGTAGACAAACACCGTGTGCGTGGGTTTCCTTGGGGTTCTTCCATTTCTTAATTCCACGAATCATCCCATCATCACCCATTCGGCCTGAGGTACAGTTGCCTAAAGGTCTTAAAAATTTAAATTAAAAAAAAAAAGTTGTGGTTAAACTTAAAACTCAATTGTATCAGTGTGCAAGATCTGAAGCTTCTATGATGTTCGAACATGACTATACATCAAATTTCGGAAGAACGTACCTTTCTACTCAGTAGACGCACGCATCAACAACGAAGTTGCCATAAAAACGGAGTGACGTTTTGTTCATACGTCATATAGAATCGCCAAATTTCATTCGTTTAGCTGGTAGCGTACAACACACGTCATCGGGAGTCAGTTAGTCGCGCGGGGAGTCCTGGTTTCAATAACCGCTAGCCCGAACACACTCTCAAAAACAGTGCTATAGTCAACTTCCTTAATGAAATAGGACTGTTCTTAGAAAATATAAACTACCAGTACGATTAGAAACGAAATTCACAACTCAAAAAATATAATGATGCTATGGGGCATAAAGAAAAAAGAAAAATATTACGTGTAATGTTTAAAAGGTTACGAGAGAAATTAGTAAAGACGATTTCTTTCTTTGCTTTCTTAGGCGATAAAAATCCTGTTTTTTTATTTGCTGTGAGGTGTAAAAAAAAAAAATCTCACCATGATCCACCCACTCCTGTTCTTATACCAGGACTGTATTTACTGGACTGCTTTCAAGAAACTCTAACTCACGTGACCAGTAATAAATTTCAGCTACTCTCTTATGCGAATATGATAAGAGCCAAGCCAACCAGTAAATAACGCCAGTTGCATGCTTCAAGTTGAGATAGTATCAGTGCCCAATGACAGCTTCTTGAAATATGGCTGCCTCAAAATATTTAAACTCGTCGACTGTAGCAAAAGCATTGTTAACACCGGAGTTTTAAGCCAGTAGGGGTCACACACAATGTTTGAGTCCATTATTAACAACATGAAATGCATATGGAAAAAAATAGCTTCCATAACCTCTTAAATGTTAATTTGATATGGCAGCCGAAACATTTTTATATCGGTATAAATTTTTTACACAATGATTTTTCTTTTTTTGAAGAAAGAAATCTGTTGACTTTTATTGTTTATGTCGTTAATTAATTAGAGATTATGTATTCAGTGTTTGTAAACAAGCAGCAGAGGTTATCTTCAGCTGACATGTTTTATATTCACTCACGAAACTTATAGCTACTATGTATTCAACCGATCTTACGAGTAAGATAGAAGTCTAGTTCACAAACAAATCACAGACATTATTTGCGATAGATTGATTAATGGATGAGTGACTGCACTCTAACTCCATGACAATTATAAAGTAATCGGAGCAAAAGCACCAGAGGTGCAAAAAGTTCAGCCAAGCTCTTCAGCCCTAAAAAGTGGTGAAATGGAGGACGGATGAACCAAGTTCCTTGGCGACAGCACGTAAGAGGAACACTGGAACTTGGCGTAAGGTGGCAAGGTTCATAATGTTCGATTTCTAGCCATAGGTGGTGGTGGGCGTGGTGGGTTTTAGGGTCGCCACCTGCCTTATGACTTGAAGATCATGAACATTGCCACCTCGCGGCAAGTTCCAGTGTTCCTCTTACATGCTGTTGCCAAGGAACTTGGCTCATCCGACCTCCATTTCACCACGTTTTAGGGCTGAAGAACTTGGCTGAACGTTTTGCACCTCTGGTGTTTTTGCTCGGATTTCACAGCTTTTTGTAAGTGTATATTTATACTTGCTTCGCTGGCGCTGCCTCCAGCATTCCGTGGCGGATTGCACCCACAACTTGTGGCTATTAAGGGATTGCGCTCTTTTATCGCAACCAGATTCTCCGGGGGACAGCCCCCATGGTACAGATCTTCCCCATACCCTCGGTGGTTTGCTCCATTTATTGTAACTACTCGTGATGGTACAGCTTCACACCAAATTTTGTTTTTCTAGCTTCAGTGGTTTAGAAATTGGTTTGGGCGGCCATTTTGGATTAAAGATGGAGACATTTTCAACATTATCTTATAGTGTCATGACCTAATCGTGATGGTACATCTTCATACCAAATTGCATTTCTCTATCTCGAACAGTGTGGGAAATGGGTTTTGGGCTGCCATTTGAAATCCAAGATTGCGACTTTTTTAAAATTTAATATTTTCCTACTACTATTAATAGGCCTAATACACATTTATGCCAAATGTCGTATCTCTAGGTCAAATGATGTGGAAAATGGATTATGAGGTCCACCATTTTGGTTCCAAGATTGTGTCTTAGGAGATATTTTGTAATATTTTCGTAACCTACTGATATGTACCGCTATACTATAATTCGTTTTTCTTGCTCCAGACGTTTCGGTTGTGTATTCTACGGAAATTTCATTTTGGGGTCATTTTGGATCCAAGGTGACAACTTCTTCAAGATTTTGTAATACATTCTTAACCTACTAGCGCTGATGTATCTTCATACCAAATTTCATTTTTCTAGCTTCAACCGTTTAGGCCATGTATCTTTTGAAATTTTACGTTTGGCAGCCATTTTGAATACAAGATGGTGACTTTTTCAAAATGTCGGCATTTGTCCTTTACTTGCTTGTCATCCTCCACCTTCATCCCAAATTTCATGTTTCTAGCTTATTCCGAACACCCTAAACAATATGATGAGTGAGTGAGTGTATGAGTCAGTTAGCCTAAAATGCGCAATTTCAGGGGTCCACAACTCGAATATGCTTCAAACTACGAATATGAAATTTTGCACACCTGCACATATTTGCCATTTTTCCTTAACTTTGAAAGCTCATATTCCTATCTTTAACATCTTTTTTTCTTACGGGGCCTGTATAACATGACTGTAAATCTCTTGTTCCTGTATAACATGCTTCTGGCAGTGCTGGCGTTTTGTGACACGGAGAACTTGGCTGCATACACTGCCGTGCATGTTGATAAATAGAAACAAAACTTTCCAAAAAAGAAAAAAAATGAAAAAGTTGACAATATTGTTAAATTAAAGATTTTCCATTCAATTTTGTAATTTCTCTAACTTTGAATTAGAAATATGGCTACTGGTGTGAGTGAAGATTATTTCCCCTCAGGGATGAGCGAAAAAATCGAGAATTTTTCAGGATGGGCTTTCCGGAATTCCCTATTCTTGAGGCTTCCCACGGTCTCGTTTAGAAATGTGCAGAAATATTTTATTCTTTTTCCTGTCGAGACGAGAAGAATAAGTTCCCAGAATTCGTGAAATTTTAGAAACAGAAACCCAACTCTCGAGTGTCCATTTTTTTTTTCTTTCGAAAGGTCGGGAATTCCGGACTCTTGAGGGTTCCCGTGGTATCAATTAGGGGTATGCGAAAAGAAAATTTTTCCTGTAGAATAGAAAGAATAAATAGCTGAAAATCTTTAAATTTTCGGGACGAAAAGCAGACTCGCAAGATTTCACAATATCTCGAAAATTCCGGAAAATTAGTACAGAACTACCCGAAAGAAAATTCCGGAACGGAATTTTTTTTCTTCAGCCTCTTCCCGAGATCTCGGGGCACAAGCAAACCTTTAGAAATGGCCTAGAAATAAATTTGGCTGATATCCCAACAATTATGGCCTTTGGTGTTTTGGAAGTAATTACCTCATGCTTAATTGCATTGAGCAAAAAGCGGAGAGCTTACAATCACCAGCTAGGAGATGACCAGGTCTTCGAATTATGCAAGACAGACGACAACGACAGGGCCCGACTAGTAATTCATTAAAAGTTTGATTGATTCATCTGATCATTAACTTTCATATGATTATCTTCCAAACACCCTCCCGGTTCGCTGATATCGAACCAATAAAACTTAAAAAATCAACGGAAATAAAAGTCTAATCCAAATCTCTTCAACAATCAAAACAATCAAATCAGATTCAGAGAAGGACTCGTTCCTTTACTCTGGAAGAAGGAGAGGGTCCAGTATTGATCATGAGAACGGGGAAGGGCTCTTCCCTCAACTCCTCTTCTTCGACCCTTCCTAACGCATGGCTCTAACACAACTTCTCTCCCCCACCAGAAGCTATTAACGTGACAAATGAATTGATCTCTCATTTTGAGAACTGCAAAAGATGTCGTGGGACTGAGGGCACCTGCAACAGGCGTCTTCTACTTTTATGAGTGAAATATTTCTTGTTTGGTTGTTATTCACAAAAGGGACATAACAGTTAATCTTCCCTGCCCGCACTAACAATACACTAAATCAAATCCAAAAATATTGACTATTTTCCTCTATTCTTATTCGTACTACAATACAAGAAGCACGCGCACTCCACTATACATGCAGTTTTTGGTTAAAGCACAGAGAACTATAGAGAAGTAACTGCAATAAGAAAATATATGCGTATTTTTTTATTACTTCGGAGAAGTTTCTTTCCTCGTCGCTAGATGTATCTGAGATCAAAAGTTTATTTTCTTTAAACATTCTGGTAAATTCAAGGTTGTGATTGGTTCGTATTGCTAATTGCCATATTTCTGTTGAACCAGTCACAGTTTCAGATTAAAAGGATCTTTAAGAAAATAAGCTTCTGATCTCAGAGCCATCTATCGGTGACGAAAAAAGCTTTTCCAAGCCAGGAGGAAATGCGTACACATTTAAGAATGAAAGTGAATTATCTATGGTTATATGTTTCTGACGTTTCGGGGGCTAAAGTGATACCATTTTCAGGGAAGTTGATATCATTTCTCATTAGTTCAACAGACCACAGAAGACCCTGGTCTGCCAGGCCGTTTCGTTCAAGGAGGGCGTGACGCGGTGAAAACAATGACTTCCCATTGTCATTTTATCTGACGATTCCGGAATCTGCTACTTTTTTATAAAATTCAAGTAACGCCCCTTTCTCAATGGGATTAACAATAAAATTGGATGCCCATACCGACATCGAACCGAGGACCATTCAAGCCCAAAGCGATAACGTTAACAATTCGACTATGCTTGAGCTCAGGCAGTGTATATACTGATTCCGGGCCCGATCTCGGCCCAGCCGGATTCTACATCTACACTTTTCGGCTCGAGTCCGGCTAAAATCGAACCGAGTCGACTGGAAAAGTGGGTGATTGGGTTCGTGCACTTTTCTGCCGCATCAGGTCAGGGCGGCCCGTTTTCCGTCTTAATAGAATGGAGCAACAAAATGTGGATATAGAATCGGGACGAGATCGGTTCCGAATGCAGGGCTCTAGTAACGTTTCTTCTTTAGTTAGAATGACAAACAATTATATATTTAGCGCTGTGCTAAACTCATTTATTGCAATGGAGGTACGCACACCGATTTTTAGCTATTATGGATCAAGAATTCGAGATATTGAATTTCTTGGTGAGTTCTCGATTGTTCATAGCATACATTTACTAAATCTCTAATTAAATAACCTAATTAAAAGGATGATAAATGTTCACTACCTGTATGACCCTCATTGGCAATCCAGTCTCCTTCGCTAACTGTTCCCGAATATGCCGCGTGGGTTTCGGCGTCTGTGCAAACGCCGTCTTCAAAATTTCCAGTTGTTTGGCCTTGATTGTCGTCCGAGGCCCCCGTCGCTTGCTGCCTACGTTGTTGTCGTCCGGCGACTTGTTTTCCGTTTGCGAGTCTCTCGTTTCCGTGTCTCCGTCGATGGACCCTTCTGAGTCGTTCAGCGAGTCCTTTTCCGTTGGCATGTCGACCGAGCTGGGAGGCGCCTTGTCGATGGCCGGCGTCGTTGCCGCTAGGAGGTTATTGTTGTTTGCCTCTGTCGGGGCAGGTTTCGGGGGTGGCGTCTCCTCTTCCTCCTCATCGTCTGAACCGGAACCTAGTAACGAATCTGTGGAAGAGAAAGAGAAAACAAAGCAATCATTAATCTTACCGAACGAAATTTATAAGTTTTTGTTAATTACTAAGGAAACATCTTTTAATTTAAACCGATTTTTGGAATATATTTTCAAAAAAACATTTTGGAAGTGGGTTCAGTCACGACCACCGGAGCGCTACTAGACTACGCATGCGCAGTACGATCGTATTTTTGTAAATGGTGTAAAATATACGAGTTTTTGAGATACCTACAGTCACGACCACCAGAAATCTAACAGGGTATCGATTTAACGCGCGTGCGCATTGCAGAGGAGCATACGTAATACGATCGCATTTCTGAGTATGCTGTAAGAAATTTCAGTGGTTGAACTGTCTGCAGTCGCGACCATCAGGACACTGTGTGCCGATCTAAAACGCATGCGCATTGCAGAAGAGCTTGCGCAATACGATCTCATTTCTTATGTCTGGAATCGGAAATAGTGGACGGTTTAAATTCGGATTTTTTTTTTTTTTTACGTATTTCCTTATTTTTGTTCATCACTGAAGAGCCTTATGCTTCGTGGAACTAAATTTCTTTTCTTGTTAAGTAAAGTTGGACAGTCATAGTTTTTTTTATCGAGTCGAAATATTTGCCAATTTGAGTTTTCAATTGTGACTTTACACAAATCAAGAGATAAAGATCTGACTGTTACAGAAAAAACGCCTTCAATCGAAATGTAATTTACGATTTGAGCTTCTAATTATTGCTGGTCTGTTACAGGCAAAGTCAGTTCGGCGTATTCATCGTCAGAAGTCAGAACCATTTCATATTTTCCTGTGACTTCTTGCCCGGTAAAAAAAAAAATGTTTTATTTACGTAATATTTAAATGAAGTATTGATTCTGTTTAGCATAATAAAATATTAAGATTGTAATTATCTGATCTGATATCTAATTTTTTATGAAATTTCGCAATCTATTGTCTTTCGATAGGAATCTTAACAAGCTATCAATGTTCTATAGGCCAGACATTCTCAATTATATTTCTCAAAAGGACACTAATGTCATCAGTTTTCTCTTCCAGAAAACAAAGAGAAAAACTGAACTCGTAAGAGGGTTACGGAATATTGTCGATGTTTTGAGAATCGACATTATTGCCACCTAGCGGACCTTGAATTATAAAGGCTCACAGCGCGTCTAGTGACCACGAAACGAACTACCAATACTCTCCTCAGTAAAGCGGAAAATTTAGAAGAAAAAAACAACGGATTTTTTTTTTTTATGTTAGATAAATTTTACTTTATCTGCTCCAGTTTCCGCCAGCTATTGAGTCATATATACATTCTTTGCTATTCATTTCCTTGTAAATAATTATCACATGCACTTCTGTGCACATATAGCGACAACCAGCAATCCAAAAGAGTGTTAGTAGAAGCCATGTGTTAATTTTATTTCGTTAAATACAAACTAGAGTTGTTCACACCACAGGTTATGGTGCCCGATGGAGGAATACTAATGGCGTCACATTGTGTTATGAATGATATGTATTTTGCTACAAAGATCACGAATAGTATGCAGAGAAGCGAAGAAGGGTTAGGAAAAGTCAAGTTAGATTTTTCTTTTATGTGAGGTCATGTCACCTTTAATACAGAGCATGTACCCGTCCTGAACATGGATTCATTTTAATAGGCACTCGGGACTTTACGCTCTTATTTCGAACTTCAATGATTCAAAACTTTGTTATATTTCGCTTTTCAAAATTTCCAAATATGTTGGAAAGATCACATTTCTTCTGTAAATTTTACATGTTTTTAAGAGTAGATAAAGTAAAATTTACCTTCAATATTTTATTGATTTTCTCACGTTTTATTGATTTGGTTAGATTGTTTTGATGGCGAGGTAGCAGAAATTCCGATGTGGCCCACAGACCGGCTGAGAAAGCCTGTTACAAGCGATCACAGATGCATATTATACTTTTGAAAAAAGAAATGTTGCAGTCGTTTGTTAGCAAGAAACTGATTTCAGATTTCAGCGATCTCCATTTTTTACGGTCATTTTCAACATAAATTTTACAATGCATGCAATTAGTCTTTAAGGGATTCTATAACGCTTAAACGAAAACGGATAATAGAGAAACTGCCTGAACGAAAACAGATAAAAGGGAAACTGCCTAAACAAAAACGGATAAAAGAGAAACTGCCTGAACGAAAACAGATAAAAGAGAAACTGCCTAAAC